>VZSE01002740.1:6238-20249 GCA_013398275.1 Promerops cafer
GGCCGCCCCTCACCCGCCCCTCCCCGCAGGGCCGGACGCCGCTGGACACAGCGCCCAGGCCCCGGCCGAGGGCGGGAGCCGGCCGGGTGCCCGGAGCTGCGAGCACCGGGACGTGAGAGGGAGCCCCGCAGAGCCCGGCTCCGGTGAGCGGTGTCAGGGCCCACGGGTGGGAGAGGCACGTGGGACACCACGTTTTGGGGACGTCTGGGGTGTGGGTGGTGTTTTGGCCTGGAGAAAAGGAGGCTCAGGGGGGCCCTTGTGGCTCTGCACAACTCCCTGACAGGAGGGGACAGCCGGGGGGGTCGGGCTGTGCTCCAGGGAACAGGGACAGGAGGAGAGGGAATGGCCTTGAGTTGTGCCAGGGCAGGTTGAGTTGGATATTGGGAAAATTCCTTCCTCAAAAAGGCTGTCCAGCCCTGGCACAGCTGCCCAGGGCCGTGGTGGAGTCCCCATCCCTGGAGGGATTTAAAAGCCCTGTGGATGTGGCACTTGGGGACATGGGTCAGTGGTGGCCTTGGCAGTGCTGGGGGAGTGGTTGGACTGGATGACCTTAGAGGGCTTTCCCAACCTAAACAATTCCATGATTCTGTGACCAGCATCTCTCCAAGGCACTTGCTGTGCTGAGTTTGGTCTTCCAACTGCTGCTGTCAGGCATTCCATCCCCACCAGCCCTTCCAGGATGCTGCATCACACCTTTCTTTTCCCTCTCCTGGGAAATCCACCAGTCCCCTTGGCCAGGTCTGCACTGTAAAGGTGCAGAGCACTGGCCCATCTGCTTTTCTTTATTTATTCTACAGACTTTTGTTTTCTTTTTTCTATAAGTTTCATGACTTACTTTCTAAGAATTCTCTTCTCATGAGTGTTTCTCTGATGGGTGAGAAGTAGTGTGTGACTGAGAGGGGTTGAAAAGGAAACCACAGAACTCCGGTGGCACCAGGAGAGAAAGGAAACTCAAGGACAATAATTCAGGTGGCTCTGGCCTCTCCTGGGGCCGTGGAGAACGAGTTTTCACTTGCATGAAAATTTTGCCTTGGTCAGCAGGAACTAGAACTGGAGCGAGGTTTTCTCTGGAATGTGAGCTAGAACAGAGCAGATCTGCCTGGGCTGGGCTGACAATTGGAATTAATTTTGTATGGTGTTAAAATAACACTGGTTCCTGTTAACAGAAGACAGCACAATCCAGATTAAGCAAGAGGAAGAGTTGTGCACTGCAGGTCGGGAGGAGGAGGCTGCAGAAGCTCCTGGGGAGCCCTGCCCGGGTGAGTAACTGCATACCTCAGAGGGAAAATGAAACAGAGGGATTAAATTCCAGGTTATGTGTGGGTTTCCCCCCCTGCCTCTGCTCATGTATTCCAAATCTTTAAGAAGTTCTGAGCAGACTTGCCAGCAGATCTGACAGGCAAGGGCTGGTGTTGCCCCTTTCCCTTCTCATGGACATTTTGGAGTTTGTGGCTGCATGGCTGGTTTTTATCCAAGTGTGGATTAGATGTTTCACCCTCCCCTAAATTCCTTCAGGTTGCCTTTTCCCTCCTCCCTTCCCTTCTGGGGTTTTCCTGGGTAAGGAGGAGCACACAGACTCCTGTGAAAGGCTGCAGAGCCCAGGGCCCTGTTCTTTGCCCTCTCACTTGGAGCCTCTTTGTTTTACAAATCAGCTGCTCTGCTTTGCAGATTTTCCTCACTCTTTACAAAGGTAGTAGTGCTGCCTGTTGGCTCCACTGGAACTCTACTTGGCTTCCTGTGTTTGTAGCCAGCTGGGATTTTTAGACCTTTCCAACAGGTTTCCTTAAGAAACTGGGCTTAGGGGAGCTTGGCTTGGGGTGACAACCTCCAAACAAAGCCCAGAGCAGAGCAGGTTTTCAGCCTTGTGAAATCCTGAGTTTAGGCAGGTATGATACACTTCTCCTGGACTTCTCCCTTAGCAGAGCGAGGATTTTACAAGCCTGAGGCATCCAGTCAGACCAGGAAAGGCAGCGAGGTGGATGCCAGGGAGCTGCCAGGCACAGAGGGTGAGGACCTCCCGAGAGATCCTGACACAGGTGAGGATCTGCCAAAAACTCCACTGCAGGAATTACCCTGAGCCCTTAATGGCTCTTCCTGTTGTGCCCTCCCTGATGCTTTGTTGTGCATTCCCGAATTATCCAGGCTTTGTGTCTTCCCCCCCAGTGATTCTCAGTTGTGTAAATTCTCCCCAATGAACAGGATTTCAGACTTATGCAAGGGATGTCTCATCGTGGATTAAACAAGAGGAGGAGCCACCCTGCTCTGAACAACAGGACTTGGAGAAAGAGGAAATCTCTGCAGATCCAAGTACAGGTCAGTAATGGATTTCAGCTGGGATTTTGGGGACAGTAATCCACTTTAGAGTATTTTTTAATACTGTGTGAAATGTCACAACCTTACAATGTTAACCATGAGAGAACTGCGACAAACCTCAGTCTGCTGGTTAATATTTGGTCACTAAAATTTTGGGTTCTGTCACCTGAAGAGGCTCCTTCCCCCTTGAGCCAGCCAAAAGCTGTCAGAGGCATTAGCTTGGGCCTGTGTTGAGGCAAGCCCAGAGCTGTGCTCAGGCTTCATGGATCGAGTTTGTGCTGCTTTTGTCTGGATAAAAATCTGGCTGAGGGCTGGGCCCACGGAGTGCTGGGCAAGGGAGTGACATCAGCTGGTGGCCAGTCACCAGTGGTGTCCCCAGGGCTCAGTACTGGGGCCACTGTGTTTGAAGTCTTTATCAGTGATGTGGATGAGGGGACAGAGGGCACCCTCAGTCCTTTTTATGGCCAGGATTCCCTGCCCTGAAGACCAATTTCTCCCTTCCCATGCAGTCAGCTCTTCCAGGCCTTTCTGGAGATGGTTTGGAGGCTTTGGGGATTTTTGGTGGTCTTGATCCCCTCCCTGTAATCCATTCCCACTTCTTGACCTCATTCCTGCCTTTGCTCTGTGTTGTGCTTGTCTCCAGGAGCTGCAGCAAGGATGTTTGTCCCAGAAATTGCTGCCCTATCTCCACATGGCCCCCCCCTTCTCCAGCCAAACCTTGTTCTTTCTCAAGGCTCCATGGCCATCCAGTTATCAGTGTTTGGGACACACATCCCTCTGTTTTCTGGGAACTGGGAGCTCAGTGGGTCTCATTTTGGACTGCAGTTTATAGGGTTGCAAGAGAGTGGGCTTTAATCACAGTGATTTTCCATCCTGGCTGCAATTTGAGTCAGTGACTTTCTTTGAAATTCCCATAACAAAAATATAACTCCACTTGGGTTGTGATTCAGGCAAGAAAAATAGGTTTGTGAGGCTGTTCATGAAAAAAACAGGTGCTCGTTGGCACGAGTTCCTGGGAGCAGAGAGTGCTTCTGATAAGCTCAGGAGGGGAGGTTTGGGTTGGATATCAGGAAAAGGTTCTTCCCCCAGAGGGTGGCTGGGCACCAAACAGGCTCCCCAGGGAATGGGCACGGCCCCAAAGCTGCCAGAGCTCAGGGAGCATTTGGTCAAAGCTCTCAGGCATGGGGTGGGATTGTTGGGGTGTCCATGCAGGGCCAGGGGTTGGGCTCCACCCTTGTGGGTGTGAGAAGAACGATGCTCACCTTTTAATTTCAAAAGGTTTATTGAAAACCTTAGTAGAATACACCAGGAGATTGAATAAGGAGAAACAAACAGCGCTGGGAGCAAGGGCTCAACCACCACGTGCTCTCTACAAAATGGATGTTCTACCTTTTATACCCCAGCCCCTCCCAAAGCCTTGTCAATCAGCTCCTCCTTCGCTGCTCAGGGGTGGAGATCACTTCCTCACACCTTGATTGGAGGTCTGGAGTTGCCAAAGGATCAGGCTGACCCTCCCAAATACCCCCCTACTGGGACTATCCCTGATAACGATGTATGGGGGGAGAGAAACATTCCTGTCATCTACAGAACCTCTCTGAACATATTCACCCTTAATTGGGAGAGCCAGCCATCACTTTATTTACCTGTATCATGGGTGTCTCCCAGCTCAGGAGATCCCACAGTTCTGGGACTTGCTGAGCTGCCTCCAGGGCCCTGCTTGGACTCTGCTCCTGGAGATGCTCAGGGGAGTGTCTGGAGAGCAGCTGGGAACACTGAGGTGGGACAGTGTCTGCTCTGTTATCTGAGTGAGAGGCTGAATCTGAGACTGCAGCAGTCATTTTTTAATGTTGATTTTAAAAAATACAGTTGAAAAAAGTCCTTCCATTTTCCTGGAAATGTTGTTTCAGTGGGTGCTGGTACTTCGTTCCCCCCTCAGTATTAAAGATGTGGCTTTGGGCTGGGAGGAACATTCCTAAGGGGACTCCTGAATTAAAAACCTCTGAAATCTCTGTTTCAGATGAAAATTTGAAGAGGGACCATCCAGCAGATTGCTTAGAAAGCAAGACCTGTGACTTAGAGGTACCAGGAAGGCCGGGAGAGGGGTTTCCCAAGGATCCCAGCCATGGAGTGACATGGGACAGTCAGTGGAATTCAGAAATGATGGAAGCAACCACCACTGGGAGTGGGAACAGCCTTGGAGGAGATGCTCGGTACGATTTCTTTAGTGCTCAGGAAAAGAGCCTGGAAAAGCAGCCCTGTGTGTACAGGTGTGAGAGAAACTGCCCACAGCTGGAGCAGCCTCAGGTGCCACAGGGAGAAGGGGAGATGTTCCCAGGCCCCACGTGTGAGAGGATGTTCCCTCTGCTGCACCCACACCTGGGAGAGACAGGAATGGGCCCAGGAGAGAAGGGAATGGGCCCAGGAGAGAAGGGAATGGGCTCAGGAGAGGTGGGAATGGGCTCAGGAGAGAAGGGAATGGGCTCAGGAGAGGTGGGAATGGGCTCAGGAGAGAAGGGAATGGGCCCAGGAGAGGTGGGAATGGGCCCAGGAGAGGTGGGAATGGGCCCAGGAGAGAAGGGAATGGGCCCAGGAGCTGCTCCCACCTCCTGTGAGGGGCCAGGGCCCCGCTCTGAGTGTGGAGAGACTCCCCCAGGCACAGGCAGGCCCCGTGACCAGGACAGCCTGGGCACAGAGGAACCTGCTGAAAACGAGGAGAGCTTCCCCACGGACACGTCGGGATCCAGCCCCTGCTGGGAGCCGCCCCTGGCCCGGGGCAGCCCTGCCCAGCAGCAGAGCCAGGGCCGGGGCAAATCCTACATTTGCAGCGACTGTGGGAAAAACTTTGTTTGCCATTCGTGGCTCGTTAGGCACCAGACAAGTCACACAGGGGAGAGGCCCTACAAGTGCTCCAAGTGTGACAAAACCTACAGGAGGAAGGATTACCTCCTGAACCACCAGCGCCGGCACACGGGAGAGAGGCTTTTCCAGTGTCCTCTCTGCAGCAAAAGATTTGTGCTCAAGAGGAGCCTGCTGAAGCATCAGGAAGGGCACATGCAGGACACCCACGTGCCGCTGGTCAGCTGGCCCTGCAGGAACATCAGGGGCTCTGTGATGCATTCCATATAGGACATCCCCCACAGCTGTGCCACAGCTGGGCCAGGGTGGCACCCCCAGCTCTGTGCCAGACCCTGATGGCAGGAGGAGGCTGTGGTCCAGCCATCCTGAGCCCCTCCCAGGAAAAGGGGGGTGCTTGGGGGTTATTTTCCGTGTTAGACAGCATTCACCAGTGCCTGTGGGTTTGGGGAGGTGGAGGTTGGAGGTGCTGCTGGCTGTGAGTCCACGTGGGAGAGAAACCACGTTTGACATGGAACAATTTGTGGTGTGTGTTACAAAGAAGAGTTGTCTGAATAGAGAGAAATTACACAAAATGTTATCCCAGCAGTCCAGAGTCCTTGGACTGGGCTGGGAACAAGTGAGTTAAAGGTATTAATTGTCCTCTAAACGGGTGAAATGATGTCAGGAAACACACACTTGGCTGAGATGCTTTGGGAAAGGAAGTGTTGCCTCTTTCTTCTGTGGCAAACAGAAGGAAGGCTGCAGAGCCTGGGAGGCAGCTTATTCCCACTGTTAAACCCTGGGGCTCCTTGCTTCTGAACCCCAAGGGAGAATTCCTGAAGGGCAAGATCCTTCCTGGGAGTTGTAAAATGGCCAGGGAGCCTGGAACATGGTTTTAATTCTGCAAAGCCTTAAAGTTGTGTTGCATTTCTTTTCCCACATTGTTCACTGTCTTCTGTGTTTGTTCAGTTTTCCAAATCCTGTGAAAGCAGGACACGGAGAGGCTGCAGAAACCTGGGAAACACAGAGTTAATGAGCTGCTGTGTCCCAAACACTGATAACAGGATCTGCTGGAGGTCTGTAGAGGTAGGGCAGCTCTGCTCCTCCTGCCTCCTCCCTCGGGTGTGTGTGCCCCACTCCCAAGAGGAAAGAAGCTCCCAAGGTTTGTAGATGCCCGTGGTAAAAAAGGAGTGACAGGTGTCAGAAGGGTCCAAAAAAGCTCACAGAGTTTTAATAGCAAATTCCACTCTCAGCATGGGAATTGGTATTTTTGCCCTTATCTTCTGGTAGGAAGAGGAATAAAAAGGTAAAAGAAAAGAGGCAAGGGAGAGGGAGATCAGAGAGACAAAGGGGAGGACATCACCAGTCCTGGCTGCAGCACCAATCCAGCTGACAGTGTCCAGGATCCCAGAGGTGCCCCTGGGAGCCCTGGATCACCCTTTTACAGCCAAGTTTTCCACACCCTGGGCCTACTTTTTTCACTTTTGATGCAAACGAGTCAGCAGACACAGTCCATCCTTCTGGATCCCCTTAGAAATGGGTCAGGGGGTCTCTGGTGCTTTTGATCCCCATGATTGATCAGCCTGTGCTGTGCGTGCTGTGCTTATCTCCAGGAGCAGAACAAGGCTGTTTGTCCCAAAAAAGAGCTGTCCCAGCTCCGTGTGCCCCCCTTTTCCAGCCACATCCTGTCCTTTCCTGTTCCCATGTCACACACAGCAGCTGTGACACACCCCCTTATCTCCTGGCCTTCTGCAGAATCCAAAGTGATAAACCTGGGCCTGAAAAATGACCAGCCTGGGACTCTTCTTGCTTCAGCAGATTGCTGGGAAAGAGAATGATTTGAGAATTTAGATAGGAAAAAGCATGGTAGAGAGAAATAAGACCCCAGAGAGGAAAGGAAAGGGGAGGGAAAGAGCTGAATTATTGCTGTCAGTGAAAACTGAGCAGCTGCAGGAAGAGTTAAGGAAGAAAAGTAAGAGGAAAAGCCCAAAACTGGAAAAATCAGAGGGGCTGAAAATATCAGAGGGTCCCCCTCTGCGGCCACACCCTATTCCAGTTTGTCCCTCATTATCCAGGTTGGGGACACAGCAGCACTTTTAACTCCTTGCTGCCCAGGATGCTACACCCCGGGGCACTGCCCACACGGTGTTGGGACCCACAGCTCTTATTGGGGCCAACTCGGCTGCAACTCCAGAAATTCCCTTTCCTGCCGCGGCGGGAATTTGCCATTGTGGTTCTTTGGTTTTAAACCAAGGAGTGCAGGTGCTGTGTGGAGTCCGTGCCCTGCAGCCTCTGGAATTCTTTTGGGGTTAAGCTTGGCAGATTCCTGCTTCCCACCCAGGAGCCATAAATTAACCTGAGCGGTTTGGCACAGGGGCATTTGCCTCAGGGATTTTAACTCTTTGCCCTCCGGGTCCCACACCAGCATCCTGCTATGTTAATATTGGTTATTGTGCTCCCGTGTCTATTAAAATTTTTTTATTAATTGTTGACAACCAGCTGGAATGTGAATGTCCAGGCCATTATTCTGGCTGCATGGATAAGATGCAGATAAGATTCCACTTGCTGGATGTGTGGCTGTTAAGGAAATTTTCTTGCCTGGCCATCCGGGAGCCACTGTGGAGTCACAGCTGAGCCTCACCTGAGCTGGGACAGGCTCCTGTGAGTCCCGGTGTGATCCCACACCACGCTCACACAGGTTTCCCCACAGACTCCAGCCCAGATTTCCCATTGCAGCGCCTCGGGCAGCTGGCTCCTTACAACAATTTAATCTCCATACAACGACAGGGTAACAGCTCAAGGTGGTGCCTCCAAACAAAGGAATTCCACCCCCTCCCCGAGCTTTTCTCCCCTCGCAGTCCGAACAGAAAATGTGGGATGATCGGCTCCTGCTGTGCCGCTGAGTGTCCCTCGCTGCGCCCTTTGTTATGGAAAAATCGGGCAGTTCCCGGCTCCTCGCCCCGGATTGTTTCCCTCTGCTGCGCCCGGGATGCTCTTGCAGATCCACCTGGGTCAGATGGAACGGGATCCTTTTCCAGGAGCCATTTCCCGCTGCCCCCTCGAGCTCCGGGAGGTTCGGGGCGTGTTGGAGGAGGTGAACGATGACCTTTGCCCGGTTCTCGGCATCACGCCGAGATTCCAGCCCGTTCTTCAGGGAACGCAAGCGGTTTTCTAATTCCTGCAGCTGTGGTAGCCAGGGCTCTAAGGAGTTAAGGCTGTGTCCTAAACACTGATAAAAAGCGGGACAGAACAGGATGTGGGTGGCTAGGGGGGCACGGCGGACATGCCGGTGCTGTTCCAACTCCTCCTCGGGACGCGGAGACACAACAAGCACAGCACCAGGGCAGCGGGGAAGCGAGCAGCGAGCTCTGCAGAGGGGGCTCGGCACCACCACAACCGCTCCGAGCCCTCCGACCCAATTCCAGAAAGGTCCCGCAGCAGGATTGCGCACAGTCCCTCATTTGCATGGGAAGTGGGAAACCTGATGCCGGGGCGGGGAAAACTTACCCATAAAGAAGGTGCCCCCACAGCATCCTCGTGACCCTGCTCGCCCCGGGCACCCGGACCGCCGCTGGAGCCAGGACTGGTGATGTTCCCTGACCTCTCCCCTCCTTCCTTTTTAATTTACTAACAGGAGATAACGTGCTAGCTCATCCCAATTTCCATGCCAAGTGTATAATTTACTAATCAAACTTCGTAGCTCTTTCGGGACCCTCTGGCGTTTGTCGTTCCTTTTGGACCCCGGGCATCTCCACGCCTGAGGAGCTTCCCTTCCCTTTGGAGCAGGACGCGGCACTGCTCGCTAAACACCCTCCTTCCGAGACCTTCTGCTCAGGGTTTCTCACGGGATTGAGTCGGACGTGTCGTGGCCTTGTAAGGACACCATTTATTCCTTTTACTAATAAGAGTCTGGATTTGTCACCTGTCACTTTGTCGGTGGTGCCGTGGGGAAAAAATAGAGAGACAGGGGTGTGTGTGTCAGGGAAGAGCCTGTTTGGGGTCAGAGCTCCTTTTCCTTACAGGAAACTTCCTTAAAGGACGTTTTTTTTTTTGCGTGCGTGTTTCTGCTTAAGTTTTGTCCTGATGTTTGATTCGTTGGCTGGAAATTTCAGGGGTTTTAATTCAAATTGCCAAATGCCACGGGTCGTTCTGCAGCGGGAGGGGAAGGGAGGAGCGAGGCTGAAGCCAGAGGAGGAACTCAGCGGCTGCCACCCCCCAAATCCCAAATTCCAAGGCGTCTTTGCGTTGGGAAGAAACGGGCGGGGAGGCGGGGGCCGGTCCCGGGGGTCGCCTGCGCTCCAGGTGGAGAAGGGTCCCTCCGCACCCCCGGCCCGGGACCGCGCTCCGAGACGGCGAACCCCGCGTCCCGCCGGTGCTCAGGGAGTCCCGGAGCTCCGGTCCCGACCCACGCCGGGGCTCGGTGAGGAGTCCCGGAGCTCCGGTCCCGACCCACGCCGGGGCTCGGTGAGGAGTCCCGGGGCTCCGGTCCCGACCCACGCCGGGGCTCGGTGAGGAGTCCCGGGGCTCCGGTCCCGACCCGCGGCCGGTGCTCGGTGAGGAGTCCCGGGGCTCCGGTCCCGACCCGCGCCGGGGCTCGCTGAGGAGTCCCGGGGCTCGGTGGAGCCGCCCGCGGTTTCGGCCTTGCCGCCGTTGCCATGACAACGAGTGGACGCCGCTCCCAATCTCCGCCTCCCTTCCCGTCTCGTCCAATCAACGCTCTGCTTTCCTGGCGCACTGACCAATGGCGATGAGCGTCCCTCCCGCCCTCTCCTCGTGGAGCCCACCGCGCACCGGGGAGTGGGCGGACCCCGCGGGCCAATGGCGTGGGGGAAATGCTCAGGGCTGAGCCCCGATTGGCTGCTGCTGCCCGGCGCCGCCTGTGATTGGCTGCTGCGGCTTGGCGCGGCTGAGGGGGAGGAAGATGGCGGCGCAGCGTGGCGGTGAGCGGGGCAGAGCCCCCCGCCGGGGGTCCCGCGGGGCAGAGCCGTGTCTGGCCTCGCCCTGCGGCGCCTTCCCAAGGCACCGCGAGGGCAGCGCCGGTACCCGCTTCTCCCCACAGCTGTGGGACGGGGAGAGAGGCACAGACACCCCCGGCATGTGCAGGGCGTGAAAGCGGGGCTGGGCTGGAACGGTTTGGGCTGGAAGGGACCTTAAAGGCCATCCAGTGCCACCCCTGCCATGAGCAGGGACACCTCCCACTGTCCCAGGCTGCTCCAAGTGTCCAGCCTGGCCTTGGGCACTGCCAGGGAACATCCACAGCTTCTCTGGGCACCCTGTGCCAGGCCCTGCCCACCCTCCCAGCCAGGAATTCCCAATTCCCAATATCCCATCCATCCCTGCCCTCTGGCACTGGGAGCCATTCCCTGGGTCCTGTCCCTCCAGGCCTTGTCCCCAGTCCCTCTCCAGCTCTCCTGGAGCCCCTTCAGGCTCTGCAAGGGGCTCTGAGCTCTCCCTGGAGCCTTCCCTTCTCCAGGGGAACATTCCCAGCTCTCCCAGCCTGGCTCCAGAGCAGAGGGGCTCCAGCCCTGCAGCAGCTCCGGGGCCTCCTCTGGACTCGCTCCAATGTGTCCCTGCCCTCCTGTGCTGGGGACCTGGGGACACCTGGGCCCCGAGGAGCTGATGTGCTGCTGTGTCCCAGAGTCCCGTAAGAAGCAGGTTAGAACGGGATGTGGTTGGAGAAAGGAGGAACACGGAGGTGGGGCTGCACCTCCTGGGGCCGCTCCGTGGAGATAAGGGCAAGGGGAAAAGGCAGAGCAGGAATGGGGTCGGGAAAGGGACACAGAGTGTCAGCCAAAGGCTGATCCGGGAGAGGTGGCTCAAGAGCCCCGAAGCCCCTTTCCAGAAAGCTCTGGGAGAAGGGACTGATCATCCTCACTCATTTACATGAAAAAGGAGAAACCTAATTCCAGGGTGGGGAAAACTTGTGTGAAAATGTGCCCTCAGGACCGGATCAGTGCTGGAGCCAGAACTGCTTATCTCCTTCCCTCCCCCATCTGATGTCCCCCTCTCTCTCCCCTCTTTTCTTTTATTCTTTTATTTCTCTTACTACCAGAAGATAAGGGTAAAATTTTCATGCTGAGTGTTTAATTTAATAATCAAGCTCTGTGGTGTTTTTTTGGACCTTCTGATCCTTGTTTCTTTTTAACCCCGGGCGTCCTCAAACCTTGGGATCTCCTCCTCTTCGGAGCAGGATGCAGCAGGATCCCTGGACGGTTTATTCCCTTTTTCAGTGCTCCTGCCCAAAGATCTCCTCACTGATTGACACCCCTGAGACTCTGATATGATGGGGGAGCCCTTGGCACACCCCAAACTTTCATTTTTGGGGGATTATTTGTCTCTCAGCCCTGTGCTGTGTGCTGGATAACCTTTGGAGCTGGGGATCCCTCGTGGATACACAAACAAACGTCTGTGTGCATACCACGGGGGTTAAAGAAATGTAAATCTGCATTTTTGGGGGACAATAAGCTGATTTTAAAGTTTTTTTTTCCCTTCTCAGATCGTTGAGTTGAAGTAGTTGGGACACACCTGGCTCCTCTCCGCGGGGAGTTCCTGTGGGAGGTTCAGTCCCGTGTTTCACTCGGCCACCTCAGCTCCTCCTCTTTGCCAAAACCACGGGGGCTTCGGAGAAATTTAAACCTGTTTGTGACTGAGGTTGATTAGGAACCCCCTAAACTTTCTCCCTGGTGTGTTTTTTGGGGGTTTTTCCCCCGTCCCTGGTGCGTGACAATGGGTTATTGCGCGGCCCTGAACTGCCGCAACGGCACGAGCGGGGCCTACAGGAACAGCTCGGTCAGTTTTTATGGGTTCCCCCTACAAAACAAAGCCCTGCTGAGGCAGTGGATGCAGAACATGGGCCGGGACATGGAGACCCCCTCCAAATACCAGTGCCTGTGCTCGGAGCATTTCGAGGAGAGCTCCTTCGAGATGGATCCTCTGAAGCACCGCAAGAGACGGCGCCTGCTGAAGGAAGCAGTTCCCAACAAATTCATCCTGGGGTTGGACGGGACCTGGCTCGTGGGGACCCCGCAGGGTTTCGGTGACGTGATGAGCAGCAAATCCCGAAAGCGCATCCGGAATTCCGAGCCCTGGAGGGTAATTGAGGGGCTGGATAGTGGGAATAAATTAAATTAAAGGGAGATTTGCGTGTAAAGCCTTGGAAGCAGCTTGGAAAAATATCCCTTAGAGGGTTTAATTAATAATAATAATATTGTTATTCCCTAATAATAAGCTTTCATTACCAGGGAGGAGCTTTTCCAGCCAGTGTGACAGATCATGGCACTGCCTCAGGGTTTATTTAAAACACTGAATTATTTTCTTTTTCATTGAAGGAAGAACCACATTCCCTGAGGGGGCTGGGCGTAGATGCTGACCACGGATATCTGTTTTTATGACTAATTTCTGACCCAGTTGTTGGAGCAAATCTGAGCTGAGTCACATCACTTTAAAGCCTTTTCTCTCATTCTGGATTAACAGTAGAAGGTTCTTATGTAAAATCCTTCATTAATATGCTGCTTACACATAGCACAGACATCGCTGGGAGCAGCTGGGAGGTGCCCACATGTTTCAGCTGTTGGGATAAGAGGGTTTTCAGGGATTCACAGCTCCCCTGAATGTGGAACATTCTGCTTTTTAGGTGCCTGGGATGTTTCCTCAGTGGCCACGTCTGCAGGATTGGCAGAATGAATTTTATAAGCAATTGCTGAAGGAGAAATACGGATCTTTGATCACACTGGGAAGAGGTCAGTTTTCCCTCTCCAGAGGGACACACGCTGGGTCTGGCCTGGCTCTTGTTGCTCCTCAAATCCCTGGATTTTTAGAGAATTCATCTTTAAGAGCTTGTGAATCTTTTTGAGAGACAAGAAGCTCCACAATTTTCCTTTAAAAGGTTGAAGGACAGTTTAGGATCCCAGAGAATGCAGCTGCCAACAAAAACAAGGAACAAGGAGTGGAAAAGGTTTGGATAGAGGAGCTGCAGTGACACACGGGATCATTAATCCTGTACCCTCATTAATTACAGTGAAGTTGTGTTTTCCTCATCCCCAAACCCTGATGTGTTTCTGGGTTTGGGAATTACTGAAGAGAACTGAACTATTTTGATGCAGAAATAGTGAAATAACTTGAATGATGCCCTGAAAATGAAGAAATCTTGGTAATTAGCTTTAAATGCCCAACTATATTTTTGCTTGAAGTCACTGATATTCTGAATCTGAAGCTGTGAGCCCTCCCTGGCTCCTCAGCATTCAGGTAATTCCTTGGATTGATTCCTAGAAAAACCTGCTGAAACTGGGGGCATTGCAGAAGGAGGAATTAGCTGGGAAAAAGACAGGACTGAACCATAAAATCCAGCACCAGGCAGCTGAATTTGGGGTTACGGCTCAAATCCAAGACCCTCCACTTCTCAGCATTTAATCTTCAACCTTCTGGGTGTAATTTCCGCTCCATTTTATAGAAGTTGGAGCACAAATCCTGTTCACCTGCATCCCAGACACCCTTTTAGACACTGGGGCAGCTGCTGCTGCTCCCTCCTTATTGGATCTTTTCCTGGAATAACAGAGATGCTCTTTAGAGAGTGGGTGATGCAGGGATTTGCTGGAAAACCATCGGGGGAAATATTAATAACCACCATTCCCATGTTTTTTCTGTTCCTTGTTCAGACTGTCCTGTTCCCAAGAGCCATACCCCAGCAGGAGGAGCGGCGCGGGTCAAGGATCAGCAGGATTTGGAGGGAAGGAAAACTCCTGCCAGCCTCAGCACAGGTGTGTGGTGTTGTGAGAATTCACTGCCAACACCTTGAAATTGGTAGGATTGAAGGGATGGGGGAATTCCAGCTGATCCCTGCTTTTTTTTTTTTTTTTTTTTTTTT
>VZSE01002747.1:11910-25181 GCA_013398275.1 Promerops cafer
GGAAGGGATCAGCTCCCTCCCAGTCCCCTGGGAAGGGATCAGCTCACCCCCAGCCTCTCAGGAAGGGATCAGCTCCCTCCCAGTCCCACTCTGGTCCCCAACAAGCCACTGGTATTACCAACTGCATTCAGAACTCCTGGCCCTGTTCTAGGCAGGGATCCTAAAGCAGCTCCAGTGGCAAAGGATAAGGGGCTGGAACACCCTCCTGGCACCCCCCTGATCCCTGTGGAACAACCAGGGCTCATCCCCACGCCTGGGAAGGCTCCAGCTCGCAAACTCCTGGGATGGGACGGCCACCATGTGCTGGAAGTGCCACCCTGCCCAAGCACAGGTGCCACAAGGCCCGGCCGTGTCCCAGCCCTCACCTCCACCTTGATGGCACAGCGGCCGATGGCTCTCACCGCCTTCCTGACAAAATCCACGTCCACCTCCGTGGCGTATTCCTTCAGCTCCGCCAGCACCTGAGGGGTGGCCCAGCGTGGTGAGAGCCTGGCAGCAAGGCAAAGCCACCAGGAGAGCGGGGCAGTGACCCAGCACGAGCAGGCGGGGCGGGACAGCTGCTCCCGGCCGCGTCCCGCAGAGCTGGGGCTGGCACCTGGACAGCCCTGGGTGCCCCAGCTCCTGACCTGAGCTATGTTGGCCTGCGAGGCCAGGCGGATCATGATGTCCAGTTTCTCCAGTTTGACGTAGATGGGGTCGTTGTACTTGACAAAGAACACCTTCATCTCGTGCTTCAGGATCTCGGGCCTGGGGACAGCGAGAGGCAGCGTTAGGGGGGGTCACGCACCCACCTCCCCCACAATGCCAAGGTTTTGGGGGCCTATTCAATGCCAAGGAATCCAAGTCACCGTGGTTATCCCCCAGGATTCTGTCCCTGGCCTCCCCTTTGCTGGCACAGAGGGGACAGAGCACGACCTTGTCACAAACACGGGCCAGACGTGAGGCAACGGGGGACGTTTGTCCTGCCAAGGCTGGAAGGGTTTTAGTGGGAGCAGGGACACAAATCCAGAGCCCAGGGCTAGGCTGGACCTTTCTCACCAGCTCACCCTCTCTCTGAGCTGAGAAAGAGCTAGGCCACGTCCAGCTCCAAGCTGCCCTCCACCTTCCCTCTCCCAGGGACACTAATTGCTTTCCACTTCTCCCAGAAATTGCTGCTATTTTTAAGAGACGACCACGGCGCTGACTGGGAGGAGAACAAATCATCTGACTGGGCTGGGGCTCTCAGCTGCCACTCCTGCTCCAGGCACATGTGTGGGGCCTCGGCCACCTCCAGCATGTTAGAGCAGCAAAGGGACAAAAGGACTCTGAGCACTTGTTCAAAGAGGACAACTGTGGAGAAAGCACCTGGCAGCAGAAAAATCCCTCCCTAGACATGGAGTGACTACTCCAAAGTCTCACAGCCTTTGGCTTTGCCGTCCTTTGCCGCCCCAAATAAAGAATAAATTAAACTAAAGGATTCATTAAACTGGAGATTTCCTCATTCCCTCCCTGCTCGTTCCCTCATCTGACTGACTCAAGGCCAGGTTGGACAGGCCTTGCAGCAACCTGGTCTAGTGGAAGGTGTCCCCTGGCAGGGGATGGGACGAGATGAGCTTTAAGATGCTTCCCAACCAAACCACTCCATGATTCCATGACTCTCCTTGGATTTTAAATAACAGAGGAGAAAACCCCTACAGGACGTGTTGTGACACTGCTGCAGTCAGAGGGATTGAAGCACCTGTGGCCAAGAGGGGTCACCTGGACACCCACCTTTTCTGCACGATGAGGTTGATGTTGCGGAGGGCCACGTACTGCAGCTCGGGCTCTGCGGACAGCAGAGTGACCAGTGGTGGGGCCAGCTTCTTCAGCAGAGTGCCATAATAATCCAGGTCCTTGGACAGCATCTCCATGAACTTCATCAGCACCTTGACGGCCGACAGCACCACGGCAGAGTTGGCGTGGGACAGCCGCGGCGTCACCCGCTCGCAGATGCTGCCGGGGCGAGGAGGAGGGAAAGGAAATGATCCCAGCCCTTCCCCCTGCTGCAAAACTCCTGCCAGCATGGAGGAAGGACTCGCAGGGAAGCTGAGCAGCACTTGGGACCCTCCCAAAGAGGCTGAACTGGCTCCTGAATGCCCCAGTGAAGGTTATTCCCCAGGCCCTGCAGAACCCTCTGGCAGTGACCCCGTTTCGGGGCTGCCCGGTGCCCATCGTCCCCTGCAGCCACATTTTAAGCAACTCAAGGAGCACAATCCCAGTGCCAGGGCTCGCTACGGGACCAGGGCAGGCTCCAGATGGCCATGCCCAAGGCACAGGTCCAGCAGATGCCCGCTGTCCCACCTCCTGCAGCAGGGTCAGGAGGATGCAGACTCTCCTCAGAGGAGAAGGGGCAGTGCCAAGCCCTGCCTGTCCCCTCCCCTTTCCAGCCCAGCGTCCATCCCCTCACCTCTGTGCTTCCCGGTCATCCTTGGGCATGTAGTTTGCCAGGCAGTCCAGGATGAAGATCTGGCCCCACTCAGTGCACTCGTTGAGGGCCGTGAGCAGCTTGTTGATGGACTGGGGGTTGAGGTCCAGGAGGTTGCTGCTGGGATGAGACTCCGCTATTTCCGACAGCGCCGCCACCGCGTTGGCCACCACCTGCCAGGGGGGACAGGACACGGATTGGTGACACCAAACGTGGCGTGAGGGGATGAGCTGTCTCCTCACTACGGAGCCCTCACATCCCACCTACATCTGGGCTCCAGCTTCTCCCTCCCCGCAGCAGATCTGAGGGGGATGGATGAGCCATCCCCAGCGGCACGCTCCCACCGCCCACGCCGCATCTCCAACGGCTCCCACGTGTTCCACGGGAGTCAGCCTTGGCTTCCTGCCCAGCTCCCTTCCCCGAGGAGCCCCAGAGCTTTCCACATGGCTCCTGGGCTCAACACTACGCCCAGGGTAAGAGTGGAAGAGCAGGAAAGGCTGTGGGAAGAGAAACCCTGGGGAAAGGTGCTTTTAAAGTTCCCCATGCCTGGGGAAAGGGAGGGAAGCCAAAGCCCAGCTGCCAGGAAAACCAGAGGCAAAAGCCACTGGCTCTGTGGTATCAGAACCAAGCAGCAGGTTCCCTCTGCCCCAAGGCAGTGGAGCAGCCTCCTTCCCACTGGGAACACAGGAACAACACACAGCCAAGGGATGGGAGAAACCCTCCATGCAGGACACAGGGTTACAGGGCAGGGAACACAGCCTGCACCCCTGAGAAGCAAGAACTCCCCAAAAGTGGTTTGCTAACACCAAAAAGAGAGTCTGGGAGGAAGGCAGTCGGATGTGAACACGACGGGAAGAGTGGTGGCTGCCACCTGGATGAAGAGGAGATGGAGAAGGCAAAAAACAATCACCATGGGGTTGGAGTCCGAGATGAGATCCTTGAGGGTGTCCAGGAAGCCCTGGTCCTCCACCAGCTGGGCGTTGATGTCGTGGAGCTTGGCCACGCAGACGGCGGCCGTCTTGCGCACGTAGGGGTCCTCGTCCTTGAGGCACTTCCGCAGGGGCTCGCACAGGTACTCCGTGATCTTGTCCACGCGGATGCAGCCCATGGTCCGCACAGCCAGAGCCCGGATCAGCGGGTTTGGGTCCTCACAGTCCTGCACGGAGGAGAGGGCAGCTTGGATATCCCGGGCTCCTCAGTCACAGGTAGCTCTGGGTGGGGGGTTCAGGTCCTCCAGGAGGATTTGGGTTCAAATCCTGAGGTTTTCATGTTCTGCTCTCGAGAACAAGTCACCCAAGAGAAGTTTCTCTCTTGTTCTGCACCCACCGGGTTCCAACACCACCAGCCCTCACTCCCAGAACTCCTCAATCCATCCAGGAATGCCACGTCCTCATCATTTACACCAGGTACCTGAACCCAGCCTGATGCTGGAAATGTGTATTGGGATTATTATGTGGGGTTTATCCTCCCTAAAAAGCCTGATCTCCCTCTAAAGCCCACCAGGCCTTTTCACTGAGTGATTTGGCAATATCCTGGTTCCTAACACACTCTTCAGTCCCCAGCTCCAACGGGAAGATCACGAGGGATTTCTCAGCACATAAATTCACATGACAGCCCTCCATCACGGGAGCTGCCCACACCCCTGGCAGAGCGAGTGGCACAGGACGGCTGCCAAAAACTGTGTTTCTGCATTACTGGACAAATTCAATCCATTTTCTAGAGCTTGGAGAGCCCCTCCTCCAGAAGAGAAAGGCTTTGGAAAGCTGCCCACGCTCCCTGACCCACAGCTTGGCGTGGTGAACTGGCACGTGGTGTCCCCCGTGGCCCCAGGACACGGAGCCCTCTGCCCTCACCTTCACGAAGGTGTTCACTGCCATGATGGCCATGTCTGGCTGGCTCTTGGCATAGTTCATCAGGTAGAGGTAGACCAGCTTCTTCAGCTCCAGGTTGTCTGTCTGCATGCAGTTCACCACGTCCGGGAAGAGAGCGCTGGAACAGAGAGCTCTGTGAAGGCCACGCTGCCCACGGGACCCCCCTTCCCACGGATAACCCGCTCCTGAAGCCAGGAGAAGCAGCTCTCTCCTGGGAGGAAAGGCTGGGAGAGCTGGGGGTGCTCACCTGGAGAGGAGAAGGCTCCAGGGACACCTCAGAGCCCCTTGCAGGGCCTAAAGGGGCTCCAGGAGAGCTGCAGAGGGACTGGGGACAAGGGATGGAGGGACAGGACACAGGGAATGGCTCCCACTGCCAGAGGGCAGGGCTGGATGGGATATTGGGAATTGGGAATTGTTCCCTGGGAGGGTGGGCAGGCGCTGGCACAGGGTGCCCAGAGCAGCTGGGGCTGTCCCTGGATCCCTGGCAGTGCCCAAGGCCAGGCTGGACACTGGGGCTGGAGCAGCCTGGGACAGTGGAAGGTGTCCCTGCCACGGCAGAGGGTGGGATTAGATGAGCTTTAAGGACCTTTTCCCACCCAAACCCATTCCACAATTCCATGATTCCATGACCTGAGCCCACCCTGCAGCAGACACGGCTGAAATGCCCATCCCCAGGGGATTTTTTTTATGGATCTGTGTCAAAACCAGCCCTTGATGGACCAAAATTGAGCTTTCCCACATGGCTCTGCTGCACCCCCACTCTGGGGCACATCCACTGTCCTGGGAGAAGGTGCTGGACAATTCTCTCAGGCACAGGGTGGGGTTGTTGGAGTGTCCTGTGCAGGGCCAGGAGCTGGACTGGACAACTCTCAGGGATCCCTTCCAGCTGAGGATATTCCAGGATTTTATGCATCATCCCAGAATGGTGCCAAAAGGAAGAGTCCCACTCCCCTGGGGGAGTCCTGAGCAGCAGGATGCTCTGCTGGGATGGAGGGCAATGGAGAGGATCAGGTGCCTGCACAGAGCTGGGGCTTCCCCTTCCCAAACATCCTGGAGCTGTGGGATACCAGAGGTGCTGTTTCATCCAAAGACAGACCAATGAGACAATTAAACCACCTCAGGGGAGGCAATCAAGATCCCAGGGCTAACACAGGGGTTATTCCACCCTGACAGATGTCCCAAGGCTCCTGGAAGCTTCTCCACCTCCACAAACCCAGCCAGCCCTGACAGGATCAAACCCAGGGCCCCCCTAAATCCAGGGAACTGGGCTTTCCAAAGCTCCTACCCACCTGGGCTGGTCTCACCCCGGGCTAAACCAGGCTTTGCTGGCACCTCCCAGGAGCAGTGAACTCAGCAAACTGCTTCCCTGCAGCCTAAAACAGGCACACACCAAAAAAATGGGCTGACACAGCCCCAGGATCATGGAAGGGGTTGGGAATCATGGAATCTTTAAGCTTATCAAGTTCTACCCCCTGCCATGGCAGGGACACCTCCCACTGTCCCAGGCTGCTCCAAGCCCTGTCCAGCCTGGCCTTGGGCACTGCCAGGGATCCAGGGGCAGCCACAGCTGCTCTGGGCACCCTGTGCCAGGGCCTGCCCAATATCCCATCTAAACTGCTTTTAGTTTAAAGCCATTCTCCTTGGCCTGTCACTATTTGTCCATGTAAAAAGTCATTCTCCCTCTTTTTTTAAGCCCCTTCAAGTACTGGAAGCTCCTGTCATTTCCATGGGACTTCCACAGTGGTCTCAAGATGGACACTCCCTGCTGCTGCTCTGGGAGCCAGGGATGCCCCAGTTCTCCCAAGCCTGAGTGTGTTTTCCCTCCATTTACTCTCAAATGCACCATGAAAACCAATTTGCTGATGCTGCCTGTGCTGGGACAGGTCTGTGCAGGAAAAGGCACGGAAGGAGCCACGTGAAGCTCAGCCAGATGGAAAAGGGAAGCAGGAACAGCAGCCCCCTGACCTTTTGGACTGGAGAGGGTTTATCAGCATCCAGGCACTGCCATCAACCCTCTGCCACGAAGGCTCCAAGGGGGTCCTGCTTGTTTTTAGTAACACACTAAGGAAGTGGGAATAATCCCAACAAACTGATCTGGCAGCCAGACCAATCCTCTTTTAGCCAGATTACAACAAAAGCCAGGAGAGCCCCCACCTGCCAGGTGGCCACGTGGACACAAAGTGCACTCCAGGAGGTAGAGCTGCAGCCAGGAGCTTACCTGGGTGAATCCTGAGGGGAAAAGCAGCATGGAAACCCCCCTGGAAGCAACAGGGGGGAAAAGGGAACCCAAAAGCCATCTGGGTTTGCTTTGGGCACATGGGAGAACAGCAAGAAGGAGAGGTTTAGGATGAATTTCAGGGAAAGGTTCTTCCCCCAGAGGGTGCTGGCACTGCCCAGGCTCCCCAGGGAATGGGCACGGCCCCGAGGCTGCCAGAGCTCCAGGAGCCTTTGGACAGCACTCCAGGGTGGGGTTGTTGGGGGGTCTGGGCAGGGCCAGGAGTGGGACTGGATGATCCCTGTGGGTCCCTCCAGCTCAGGATATTCCAGGATGCAGCCCCAGCACACACCTGACGTCCTTGCCGACGGTCATGGACGCGATCACCTTCTTCACAGCCTCCTTCTTCTTCTCCTTTTTGTCGCTGTTCAGCTCAGCTTTCAGCTCAAATATCTCCCCTGGAAAAATGGGAGACGTGGGAGCTCAGGGGTTAGTGGAAGGGGTACCCCACCCCTCTGTGGGTGAGCACAGCTCCCACCTGCTGTGTGACAGGTGACCCCTGAAAAGAAGGGTTTAACTTCCCCAACACCCCACCGAGGGCTGGGGCTGCGCCAGGGGCTCAGCTCTCATCCATGGGAATGGAGATGAGCCTCCTGCTGAATCCTTTGGCTCCTCCAGCCCCACAGGGATGGGAGATGCTGCAGGAGCCAGGAGCACCCCACGGGCACCGGATGGGGTTACCCAGAGGGTATTTTTGGCCGTGGCCCCGTGAGGCCCTACCCTTCCCAGGGAGATGATGGCAGGTGGATTTTGGGCACTGCTCCTCAAGGCCATATGAGGAAGGGTGGCTCCCAAATCCCTCCCTGCCTGTGGCAGCAACCCCCCAGCCCAGGGCACCATCTCCTGTCCTCCTGAAGCCACGCTGAGCTCCTTATCCCCTCCTGGGCTGGCAGATTGAAGAGGAAGATGCCACATGGCTTCTCCCCACATTAATTCCTCGGTCTGGAGAGCGCTGCCCAGGGGAGCTCCTGAGCTGCTAAAGCTGATCACCAGCTGCCACCAGCCCTGGCCGAGGTCAGGGGGCTGGGGACAAGGTGTCCTGAGCCCACAGCAGCCCAGGAGCTGCTCCAGGGTGGGCAGTCAGCCACAGCATCCCACGGGGACTCAGGGCATTCCCACAGGAGCTTCCCAACCCTCCCCACCTGGTTTATCCAGGTGTAAGAACCAGCTGGTGATTTTGGGATGGATTGTGATATCCCTGCTCCTTCCCTTACCTTTCTTGGTGGTGGTGAAGTACTTGGAGTCTGTCATGGTGGTCTCCAGCCAGCAGCACGGCCCTGGAGGAGAGGCAGAGCACAGAGGTTCAGGGCTGATAATTTCCTTGCAGGGATTGTTATGGAGAGCTCCGGGAAGGAAAACCAGGGGAGGGAAAGAGTTTGGGATCTCATGGGAAGAGTCACAAGGAGAAGCCCAATTCCTAAGGGAGGGTGAGCACCTCGCAGCTCTGTGATGATGGGGAATCAGCTGGTTCTCCAAAGAGGATGTGGAGGAGGAAGGGAATCACTGAAGATTCCAGGGCTGCAGCCCTGCCCGCACAGAGCCGGGCAGCAGGGGCTCAGTGATCCCCCCTGGATTCGCCTCTCCTCATCCAAAAAACGCTTTCTTAAGGAAAAGTCACGCCCAGCCCTCCCTCACACCTACACAGGGAACAGCTCTGGGCTGGGGAGAGGAACTGAGCCAAACCCGAGGCTCAGCTCAACGGGACGGCGCAGCCGAGGGGCACAGATCTGCCAGATCAAAGGGAGCCTCTTCCAGAAAGCAGCCCTGCTCCAGCAGGGTTGCTTTAAATTCCAAGGGTGCGAGGTTTCTGCCCAGCACTTGGGGCTCCATTCCATAATTCAGGCAGTTCAGGGCAGATTTAGGGCTTGGCAGGCTGAGGAAGGAGATGTGCAGCCCTTCAGAAAGGTCAGCACAGATCTGGCTTTTATGGCTGGTTTTCCCATCTTTCCTTCAGCAGGGAAGGAACCAGAGGCTCGTCCTTGAAAGCCTGCAGTGGCCTTGCTGTTTTGGAGGGGCAGGAATACGGGAAGCAAAGCCAGGCAGGAAAAAAAAAGAGATTAAAAAAAGAGCTTGCGGATGGGTTTAAAATGCAAATGAGCATCTTGAAAGCCAAACACAGCAGGAGCTCAGAGGAACTGTGTCCTCTGTTCCCTGTCCAAGCTGGAGAGGGATCCCCAGCAGGGATAAAAAGAAAATCTGGATGAAATCTGGGGGTTGAGCACGCTGGGCAGAGCACACAGCTTGGCAGGGAGGGAGAGGGAAGGAGTTTGCATGGGGTTGGGGCTGCTCTGGGGGCTGGCAGCATGATCCTGGTGCTATTCCAGAGGGGGAAGGCTGTCACCACACTCCCACGGCCCTGCCCCTCGTGAGACAGGACACTCCTCCCTGCCTCAGTTACCTGGGATTGATTCAGAGCCTTTTTTATCCCACTAAGTCGATGGCTCTCCAGGGAACAGCGGGAGCTCCGGGCTGCGCCGCAGCTCTCTGCGCCTCACTGCAGATCCCGTCCTGCCAGACAGGGAGGAAGGAAGGAAAGAGGATTCACTGCAGTCCCTCCGATTCCAGGACCTGGCTCACACTCAGCCCTGCTCTGCAGAAGTGCCTGGAAAGCAAACTTGAAGCCGAGCAGGGAATTTCTGCAGGCAGCTCGGAGACGTGAATCACACCGGCCGCTTCCCTGCAGCCTCCCGCTCTCCCAGAGCCAGGGAAAGCCCAGCCTCTGGTTCTGCCATCCACAGCCCCACCAACGTGTGGTTCAGCCACTGAAAACCCCACTGATTTCAGGGGCTGAGACAACCACCCATTCCCCCACTCCTTTAAGCCCTGCAGCAACTCCAGGAAGCAAAGTGGCTCCCCCAGCTGGGAACGAAGGCGCACCCCTCGCTCCTCACACCGACACAACCTTCCCTGCAGGCAGCACCCCCGGGCCTGGAGCAGGGTGATGAGGGGATCCAAGCAGCTGCCACACGCCAGTGCTCAGCACCCTGCACCTTGTGTGTCCCCCAGGCTGTGCCAGGGTGACAAGGCAGGGCTGGCTGCCAGCCTGGTGAATTCCCAGAGCTCAGCCCTTGGGCAGGGGCCAGCGCTGCTGCCTGGCTCTGGGTTTAAGGATGCGACCGTGTGCTGCAGAGCTGGGAGCTGAGAGAAGGTGTTTGCTCCCTCAGCTCCAGCAATTCCCACCCAGCTCCTCTCCACGCTGATGTCCCAGTGAGAGGCTGAGTGGAGCAGCTGGTCACTGACAAAAAGCAGGATGCAGGCAACAAGACAAAGGATACCCACACCCCTGACCTTGTGGTGGCTCAGATTTTAGCCCATCTTCACGCCAAGCCTGTTTTAAGCTGGTCTGGCAAACAGCATTCAAGGAGTTAAGTGTCCATAAGGATCTAGAAGCTGCTGGAGAGGAGCACCCAGAGCTCCCCCACACCCAGTTTGGGCTCCTCAGGTCTGGTTTTGGGACAGGTTTTGGCAGTGGCACAAACCCAAAGCCTTTTATTCCTGATTTTATTCACTCCAGGGGACTCAGTCCCACAGCTCTGCACAAACCAGAGCAATGCTGCTCTCCTGAGCCTCTCAAGCCCCCAGGTCAGGGACATGGCAGAGCTCAGCCACCCCATTTTTCCCACTGCCACGCCAGCACCTCCCAAATTCAGCTACCCTGGGAAAAGAAGAGGCTCCTAAACCCAAAATACAACAACGAACACACCACTGGGCTTCCCACCGAGGTGGGTGCTGCCAGTGGGTTCCTGGCAATGACACCAATGCCAAATGAGCCACTGCTGGTGCTGCTCATTTCCTCTTATGGAGAGTGGAGGAAAACTCATTTCTGCTACTTTTATCACCCTCTTTTAGGATAATTCCTCCATCCTTGAAGGCTGAGATGCTGCTGACCAGAGACTTTCACAGAACCATGGAATGGTTTGGGTGGGAAGGGACCCTAAAGCCCACCCAGTGCCACCCCTGCCATGGCAGGGACACCTTCCACTGTCCCAGGCTGCTCCAAGCCCTGTCCAACCTGGCCAGGAACACTGCCAGGGATCCAGGGGCAACCACAGCTGCTCTGGGAATTCCATCCCAACCCCTCACCACTCTGACAGGGAACAAATCTTCCCAATCTAATGTCCCCTGCCCTCTGGCAGTGGGAGCCATTCCCTGTGTCCTGTCCCTCCATCCCTTGTCCCCAGTCCCTCTGCAGCTCTCCTGGAGCCCCTTTAGGCCCTGCAAGGGGCTCTGAGGTGTCCCTGGAGCCTTCTCCTCTCCAGGTGAGCACTCCCAGCTCTCCCAGCCTGGCTCCAGAGCAGAGGGGCTCCAGCCCTGGGAGCATCTCCTCCTCTGGACTCACTTTCAGCTTCCACCAACACAGACCCACTGCCAGGGCTGGGATGCAGCCTTTGACCTGTGCCCAACACATCCCAAATCCCTGCTTATCCCAGCCCACCACAGCTCCCAGGTCCTTCTGGACCCTCTGACAGCCCAGCCCAGCAGTTCTCTGGCTGCCAGGGTTCTGACCCACCCAGCCTGACCCAGGTCTCGGCAAGGAAGGAGGGAAGGGAGCAAAGGCAGGAGGTTCATCCCTGCACACACATTCCTGCTGTTCAGGGGGGGACACCTAAAGCCAGGGAGAGGAGAAAGGAGCAGGAACAAGCAGGACAAGCTCCTAGGAAAGGACTCACCTGGAAAACAGAGGG
Organism: Promerops cafer; assembly: GCA_013398275.1. NCBI lineage: Eukaryota > Metazoa > Chordata > Aves > Passeriformes > Nectariniidae > Promerops > Promerops cafer. The sequence continues at coordinate 23,185 of VZSE01002747.1, forward strand.
GCAGCTGGAGGTTACTGGGGAAAGGCAACTCCCACAAGCAAACACCTCAGCTGGCAACGAAGCACTTGAGGGCCAAGGTGGCAGAATTAGGGAAATTAAGGAAGACTAAAAAATGAACGGGTAACTGGAGCCGTGGGGAATCACATAACTCTTCCCTGCTGGTGTGAGGCAGTTCCAGGGCAGGGCTAAGGTGGTGATGGCTCCCCACAGCTCCAGGCACATCCCTGCCCTACAGACAAACCCCAGGAGCTGCCACAAACTCCAGCGAAGAGAGAGAAACAGCCCAGGGTGGAGGAGGAGAACCAGAGGCTGAGGATACACAACCCAAGAGCCTTGTGCTGCTCCCAGTTCTTCCCCTCCTTACCCACAGTGGTGTTTCCCATCCTAGAGCCACGGGCACAGCTCCCATCCCTGTGCTCATCCCACCTCTGCCAGGCTGCCACAAACCCCCAGGGGCTCACACCAACCCCACACACATTCCCAGTGTGATCTTCTTCCTCTGGGTGGCCTAACTGGAGCCAGCCTTTGCTCCAGCTCGGCCCTGCAGCAGCACGGGGCTGTGATTCTGCTGCATCCCAACCAGGAGCATCCACATCCTCTCCCAAGTCTGTTCCTGGCCAATCCATGGCCATTCCAAAAGGCTCCATCTCCACCAAACAAGGGGTAATTTGGATAACTCAGGGGTAGGAGCCAAACTCACTGTGCCATCAGCAAGGTGCCCAAAATCGTGGCAGATCCAAAGCAGTGGCACCAGCAAATGAGCTGTAATCAACAGATCCCATCAACCAATAACTGGGGAATAAACTCAAGGAAAAAGGACAATCCTGAGGTGTCCCCTGCAGCACACACTGCCAGGATCCCACTGCCACGGAGCACAAAGCACCATGCTCTGAGAGCTGGGGGATTTTTAATCACCTTGAACAGGGATGGCACCCACAGGGGCTCCCCACAAACGCCGGCCGAGCGTCCTCAGGGACACCAAGGACCTTCCTCTGGCCACAGCATCAGGTTCCCATGGCAGAGGGGATGTTCTCCTCCAGCTTCTGCAGGGTGGACACCTCCTGCCATGGAATTCCAAGGCCCCTTGAGGTCCCAAAGCCTGGCAGTCTGACCCCACAAATGGGTGTGGGAGCCACAAACCACATCAATCCAACTGCTCATCCAAGGCTTATCCCATTTTCTGTCACCCCAGGAGAGAGCAGACACACCACCTCACCTGAGCCCCCACGGCTGCTGGGGACGGGACCCCTGACAGGTGTTAAAACTCTGGGAAAAGCCACACAAAACACCTGCAACAACAACAGCAACACCTCCAACACGGCTCCTTCAGGCTGGAGCTGTCTCGCAGCTCCTTTTTATCCAGTTTGGGGCTTTTCCCCCTAAAATCTCCATGGAGGAGGCAGCGAGCACAGGGTATCAGCCCAGCTGTCTGTCTGTCTGCTCCACGCCCGGTTCCCAGCTTATTCCATGCAGAGCCAAGCCCCTTCCCTATGGATGTGCCGTGCCCTGAGGTGGGTGAAGGAGTCACCCCGTGTCCCCCAGCCCTTCCAGAGGGTCCTGCCCCCAGGGCGGTGCCCGTCGGGGCTCTGGCTGTGGCCAGGACACGGTGCCCGGGGTGCCGGGGAGGGGAGCAGATCCCGGGGCGATCCCTCCGGGCTGGAGCCGGAGGGGCACAGCGGGGACAGAGCGGGGACAGGCGGGACACGGCTCTGGCCCGGGGGAGGCTGCGGCGGGCTGGGGGGACCCCCGTGTGCCCCCGCCGGGCGTGGGAGGGGGACACAGCCCGGACTGGGGAGGGGAGGATGGGGACACAGCCCGGGACACGGGAGGGGACACGGCCCGGGACACGGGGTCACAACAGGGACACGGCCCGGGGACACAGCCCGGGGCAGGAGGACACAGCCCGGGCCCGGGGCGAGGCGGAGGCCGGCCCAGGGGTCACAGTGGGGACACAGCCGGTCCCGGAGGAGCACAGAGGAGACGCAGCTCGGCTCGGG
>VZSE01002751.1:0-78289 GCA_013398275.1 Promerops cafer
TGAACCTCGTTTTTCACAAGCCCAAAGCCACCTGTGCTGTGACAGTCACAAACCCGCTGACCACAGCCTGCTGCATCAGTGCTCATCTGCATTCCCAAGGTATGGGATTTAACAGGAAGTTTTTGGAGCAGAAACTCTCCATTCATCAGAGAGATCCATGGACTCCAGAGTGGGAGTCAGGTGTTTATGAGTCTCCCAATAATATTAAATTAATACAGTGATGATTTATCAGCCTGGCAGCTCCGAGTCAAACAAAGAGTCAGAGGGAAGCAAATGGAAGCTGAGGTTTTTCCTGGGATAAAATATTTGTGCCTGGTACTGCTGGCTCATGAGATCCAGCCCCATAAATGTTTCACGGGCTCTTTCCCAGCCTGGCTGTGCTGTCACACACCCTGGGCAGGGTGTTTAAACCCTGAACCCTGAGTCAGTTTAATTTTCAGGCCCTGACCCTCTGATTTTACTGCAGTGAAGGTGCAGAGAACAGAAAGTGTTCCTGCTGCAGGCCTGGCCCTGCATTTTTACACCTGCAGGACGATGTGCTCTGCTGATCAACTGCAAAGGGCACGCAGGGTTTGAAGAGACCCTAGCGGTGTCTCAGAATAAATCAGCCCCTGGGCTGGCTCTATTTATCAAGGATGTGGTTTTAACAGGAACCCAGGCAGGAAAGCTGGAGGACAAAATGATAAAATGACAGGAAACCTCCCCAAATCAGGCAGTGCTCCCAACGAGTTCCCAGGGAGCTCAAGGACAAACCAGCTGCTCTGGGCAAGGCTGCTTTAAAACCAGCACAGGATCAGGGAATGTTCTGCAGCTTTCTGGTTTATCTAACACGTCTGAAAGTCCAGAGACTTCAGGGAAAGAGTCAGAGCAGCTCAGGAGAAGGCAAATGTCACCAAAGGAGCCCCAGCAGCACACCCCAGGTGAGCCCTGGGTGGTTCTGTGTGCCCCAAGTCTGAGGAGAACGCAGGGAGGGGCCTCACAAGGGGTTTTTAGGGGAATTGTGCTGCCTTAGGAGGAAAGGGGAAGGTCCTCATGGGGTGAGTGTGGGGCTGGAAGGAAGGAAAGGCGTTAGGGGTGAATGAGGAGCATCACAGTTGTCATCCTCCATCGCAGGGAGGGTGGCAGGGACCTGCCTGGGTCCCTGTGCCAGGGTTTGAGCTGTGCCAGGAGAGAAGCTCCAGATAAACACCCAGAGGAGCCGTGGCTGCCCCATCCTGGAAGTGTCCAAGGCCAAGCTGGACAAGACTTGGAGCAAATGCCTTGAAAAAGTCAATACAAATATTTTAAAAACCAATGTATGTAATTTTTAACTTAATGGAAAAAAATAGGTAGCTTTTAATGCTACTGGGATTGCTCAGCCTGGAGAAGAGAAGCTCCAGGGAAACCTTTCCAATATCTAAAGGGGCTCCAGGAGAGCTGGAGAGGGACTGGGGAACAAGGGATGGAGGGACAGGACACAGGGAATGGTTTCCACTGCCAGAGGGCAGGGCTGGATGGGAGATTGGGAAGGAATTGTTCCCTGGGAGGGTGGGCAGGCCCTGGAACAGGGTGCCCAGAGCAGCTGTGGCTGCCCCTGGATCCCTGGCAGTGCCCAAGGCCAGGCTGGACATTGGGGCTGGAGCAGCCTGGGACAGTGGAAGGTGTCCCTGCCATGGCAGGAGGTGCACTGGATGGGATTTAAGGTCCCTTCCCACCCAAACCATTCTGGAATTCTGGGATAAACAGCCTGGAGAAGAGCAGAGTGCCCAGGGAGGGGTTTGCTGCTGGGGCACTGCTGCTCAGAGGACCAAGGCAAAGGAATTATGGAATCACAATGTGAGGAAAAGGAAGGTGAAGCTGAATTTAAATAAATGTAAAGTCAAGTGCAAGGGGGGGAATCCTAATTAGGCATCTCCAGGGATGGGCTCCAAGTGGATTATTGTCATTCCACAGTGAGGCAGTGAGATTTTATCAGTTCCATAAATACATCAGCTCAGCACACAAAGCAAGCAAATCAAATTATGGAATTATCAGGACAAGAGAGGACAGACACACAGGAATCTGTGTGTGATACTGGTAAATCCATCACAAACCTCTGCTGATAAATCCGTGATAAACCTGTGCCTGGATGCTGGGGCAGTTCTGGACCCTCCCATGCAGAACAGGAACGTAGGAGAGGTGAAAAAGGTGGAGAAAACCACAGGGGGTGAGCAAGGTCATGAAGGAGAAATTGGATAATTCAGGGAATTTCAGAGTGGAGGTGGCTGTAAGGAATATGAAAATCAGGGGAAAGGTGTGAAGGTGACAGGTCCAGAGACAGACCAGGGGAACACCAGAGACACACAGGAATGTCTCAAGGGAGCATCAAGGGAGCTTCTGGATGCTCCCCAGAGCATCCTGCTTGGAGACATGCACAGAAAACAGAGGAAGCAGCTCCCAGCCACTGCAAATCCTCATCCAGGCTGGCCCTGGAGGGATAAATGCAGAATCCCATCGTTCACATGGGGAGGGGACAGAGCATCAATCACAGGTGAGGCAGGGTGGGACAGCACAGGAAACAGGAGATGGGCCTTGGAGGAACTACAGTAGAGAGCTGTCCTAGAAAGGGGATTAACGGGGTCTGGGGTTTATCTCAGTAGGGAAAAAACAAAGTAAAAATTGCTGTTTTTTCTGGAGCCAGCCCGTGGGAGAGTGCAGAGAGCAGGACATGGATCAGCTCCCCATCCAGACAGAGGATGGGGACAAGATGTCAGGGCAGAGGGGCTCAGTACAATCCCAGGAAATCAACTCTCTCCTGCTCTTCTCCCTTCTCCTGTGGATGCAGACCAAGGCTCTGGGTGATCCGTGGGGAAGTGAGAGCAGGAGCGAGCAGCAAACACAGCCCTGCCAGCATCGGGGCTCCCTGCGATGAAACATCAAGTTCATGTCCTGCTTTCCCTACTAATCACCTTCCTCGCCCTAAAGGAAAGGTGTGGTCACAGCCCAGCCACGGTAATGATGTCTGCAGCCTGAACTGCAGACTTTCTTCAGGAGTAATTGTTCCTTAGTTTGCTCCCCACAGCACAGCTTTGGACAGTGTCAAACTGCTGCTCAGAGGGGGCTGAATTCCTGCCGTGGCCACAGACCAGCTGAAGGCTCGGCAATAATTCCTGGCTGCTGCCAGGATGGAGCTCTTCTCCAACAGATTTGGAGCTAAAATTTAATCCATTATGGCTGTAAACAACCCACTCCAATGGGAAGCAGGTGTAACCTGGGCTGTCTGCTGAAAATATGAAGTCATAACTCTGGAAAAATGGTGAAAACCCGAGCGTCTGTCTGGTTATTTGTCAGTGGGTAATGTCCCCTGCATCCCACAATTATTGGGAGTGGGATTCATCTGGCTCCATGTGTCCCTCTGCAGCTCTCAGCAGGATAAGCAAGAGAGCCCAAGCTGCCATTAATCCTAGCCTAAAGCCTAAAATAGGTCAGTGAACAGCACCTGGAAGTGTCACTTTCCCTCCAGACACTGCAAAGGGAGCCCACAGAGATGTGATCAGACAGAGGCATTAAAAACTAGCAGGAATAAATCCCCCAGGGAATCGCTGCCCATGTATCTGAGCAGCATCATTGATCCCAGGGCAAGTTCAATCCCAAAAAGGAACGGAAGGAGACACAGACACTGCTCAGTCTGTCCCTACAGCCCTTCATCCCTGGGATGTTGTGTTCTGGAGTGTCCATCCTGCTCAGCTGGGACTGGCACAGCGACAGCAGCACCAGGTCACAGAATCCCAGAATCCCAGAATCCCAGAATCACTGGGTTGGAAGAGACCTCCACGACCATCGAGTCCAACCCAGCCCCAACACCTCAACCAAACCACGGCATCCAGTCTGTTCTTAACCACACCCAGGGATGGTGACTGCAGCACCTCCCTGGCCCGACCATTCCAGTGCTTTATCTCCCTTTCTGTAAAAACCTTTTCCCTACTATCCAGCCAGGGAAAGTCACCCAGACACCTTTTCCAGACACAACTCAGTCGTTTCTCTCCCAGGGGGGATCCTCTTGAGGGGTCACCGTGTTCTCCCTGAGGTGTGGGGAGTTGTGGGGAGAGGGAAAGCCTGGGCCAGGGGACCCCGAGTGGGGAGGAACTAAAGGGCAAAGTCAGTGTTGGAATTCGGGAGCGTAGAAACAAATCCTTTTTACCTGAGGGAAAGGTGGGGAGCAAAAGGTGCCATGCCACAGATATTTGCAGGTCTGGAGAGCCCTGTTCCATAGGAAGGTGCCTGAAAAGCTGGGGCCATCCTGAGTGAGTGCCGGTGTGTCCGTCTGGTGCCAAATGGGATCAGAAAAGGCTGCAGAGCTCATTTTTCTCCCCTCCCCTTCCTTCTGAAGGAACACATGGAGAGTCCTGCTCCTGCAGGACCCTTCCTCCCCTGCAACACATTCAGAGCAATTTTGCACAGGGAAAAAAGGCAGGATTTATTTTTTCTCCTCCCCTGATCTCTGTGAGCACAGAACCCAGCAGCAGCTCAGGAGTGGCCAGGGAGGAGCTCAGTTGATTGCCTGGAACACAACCCAGCATCAGCAGAGCCGTGATGGAAACACGGATCCCAGGCAGGCAGGGAAAAGGGCTGTTAGGAAAATGAGCTGGAGCTCTCTGAGAAGCTGCTGCATTTATTTCATGGAGAGCACAATTCCCAGCCCCTCTGGGAACCTGAACCTTCCAGCGCTTCCTTCTGCGCCTGCCAGGATTTCGGGGCCATCTGTGAAGCATCACCACTGTCCCCACACTGGCCAAGCATCCAGATCTTCTTGATTGCAGAGAAGGCATCAGGAGGAACATCCAGAGGAAGGAGCCAGGCTCCTGAGGAAGCTGGGGAGCAGGGGATGAGGGGGCAGAGCAGTGCAAAGGGAGGATGCCGAGCACACATTCCAGGGTGCAGAAACAAATCCTCTGGAGGAAATGAAATGGAGAATCAGAGTCGTCCCCTCTGTTATCCCAAAGAAGTCAGAGAGAGAAACAGCTCTTTTGTTCACTCACACCACAAGCCAGAGGAGCTCACTCCTGCAGGATCTGGGGTAAAGCAACTCTTGGGGTCGTATTTTCAGCAGGAATCAGGCAAAATCCATCTGAAATGTCTCAGATAATATCATTGTAATTCCTGACAGGAGGAGGCAGCTTCTTTCCTCTCACTGTGTGTGACAGGACATCCTGAGCTGGGTGTCGGACTGGGTGGGAGATTCCCAGTGGAGCTGGGTGCTCAAGGGGATGGCTCCAACGTGGGTGGCACCAGTTCTGGCTCAGGATCATCTCCTGGGGCCTCCTTAGAATCACAGGATCATCAAGCTTGGAAAAACACCTCCAGGTCATCAGGTCCAACCTCTGGCCAAGCACCACCGTGCCCAGTAAGACAAACTTCATGACAAGAGCCCAGCCAAGGCTGGAACCCCAAATTACACCCATTTATCTGTGTTCTTCCCACACGAGTGAGGTGAGTGCCAGCTGGGAGTTGCTGCAGGATCTCTGCTCCTGCTTTTCTCTGCTCGATTAAACCCATCAGGGCTCTGCTCTCACACCTCCAGGGGCTGCAGGTCAGTCCAGGTACCTCCAGGCTTTTTGGTGCTCCTGAAGCGGCAGGAATTGGGGTGACAGGAAGTTTGCAGGTGGCTCTGATGGAAGGACACCCTTTTATTCCCACGCTGCAGTGCTCAGGTCACCTAGGGGCCACTCCAGCAGTGAAAGAAAGAAATTAGGCCTGAAATTGTCTCTTCCAAACTCTGTCTGCTCAGCAGGGACACAGGAGCAGGAGACCTGTCCACACAGGCTGGTCCTTGTCACAGGAACCAGCAAGTGACAGCCAGAGTGATGCTGGCTCCATTTCCCTTATTTTAAAGGCAGATCCCTGATGGCCTTGATTCCTTCCTCGAGGTGATTTTTTATTGCTTCTTCCAGCAGATGACCCTGATTTCATTTGCTCCACGAGTTCCAGGGAGGCCACATCAATCAGGCAAAGCCTGGAGAGGAAGCAGCCCCACCGCTGATTAGAGCTGGCTCTGAGGGTGGAATCCAGCCTGGAGGAACCTTGTCTTTTAACGGGAGCTAATCACAAAGTGAGGGAGGAAAGGAGCTGCTTTTCTTGTGTTGTTGGTGTTCCTTGTGCACTGAAAAATCCGTCAGCGAGCACTGAGCAACTGAGCATAAATTCTTTTGTATTCTCTAATCTTTTTACAATCATCATCATCATCATCATCATCGTCATCATCAATTTTCTTCCTCTTCTGTCCTATCAAACTGTCCTCATCTTAATCCAGGATTTCTCCTGTTTTCACCCTCTCACCCCGCCCCAGGGCAGGGCAGTGGGAGAGGGGCTGTGCCGGGCTCAGTTTCCAAGTGGGATTAAACCACCACAGCCCACCTGGAAAAGGACATTTTATTCCAAGGATTTAGCGAGGATAAAGGGCAGGACAGGGCTTTGGGACATCCTACAAGCTCATCCTTCTGATGGGACCTGGCCTGGCGCCCCAGGAATCTCCATCCCTGGCTGGCAGGGAGGGCTCAGAGATGGACTGGGGTTGTCTTCCTTGAAAACTGCCTGATTTCCCAAGAGTTTGGGATCAAGTTCAGATTGGGATGTGTTCTGATCACGTACAGCTGAGATGACTCTACGTAATAAATATTTTCTCAATAAAAGGGGATTTTTAACCCATAGATATGGGCTAGTTGAGTCCTGGCTGGCCAAGGCAGGTCCCTGGTGACCAAGACTCAGTCACGGTGCAATTTCCATGTCCCACGTGGATCGTGACCATTCAGGCGCTGCAGCAAGGCAAAAGATGCCTCTGAAAAGAAAGAATTTTTCTCTTCTCCCAACTGGGAAGCTCTCCCATCAATCCCTAAATATAACAGCAATTTCCATGCGTCTTGGAAGTTTATATGGAAGTAGGTCCTCAGTTGCTTGGGGTGGTTCATCAGATATAAGTCACTATGCAAATGGGACAAGTGCAAATGCTCAAATGATGGCATTAGAATTTTATGGACTATAATTACAAAATATTTTTGTATATCATTATTTTGATATGATTATTTTCATATCATTATCATGGAACTTGGAAGAGAAGAACTCTTGAAAGGTTTGCGTGAGGAAAATGAGAATATGGGAAAAGGAGAAGGGATCTGCTGCAGAAAAATCCCCACAGTACCAGCAATCATTAATATGGATTTTGGGGATTGCAACAGCAAATGAAACCCTTTTTTATCAGGCCTCACTTAGTGGTAAAACGGCAAATCCTTGTGGGATGGATAAAAAGCAGGATGGATATTCCCAACAACATACTAGTTCTCCTTCATCTGAGAAAAATTATTAATAAAGGCTGGATGGGGTTTTCTTTACTGTTGATGCTTCATGCTGTGAAAATAACAAAATCTGTTGATTTGCATTACAACATCATTATCAGCTGCCTGATTATTTTCAAGATAAGAAAAGTGGCAGAGGTATTATTGCAGAATATGAAAAAAAAACCAAACATTTTGCACTTTGGTCTGTTTATCATCATTTGTAGTTTCTGTGCTAATATTTATTTCAGTAGATTTGACTCCAAGTTAACAGGAGAAGAAAATGAACGTGCCCTGTGTGAACCAGCAGCCCAAAACAGGGAATGCCATGGATGGATCCAAATTTTATCTTTGGAACAGTCAAAAAGGCTGAGGGCTCCTGGGCTGTGCCAGCCCTGGGTGGCAGCAGGAGCAGGGCAGTGCCATTCCCTGTGCTGGCACTGCTGGGGCACCTCCAGTGCTGGGGCAGCTCTGGGACCCTCCTGACAGGAGAGACCCGGAGGGGCTGGAGCGTGTCCAGGGCAGGGAACGGAGCTGGGAAGGGGCTGGAGCCCCAGGAGAGGCTGAGGGAGCTGGGAAGGGGCTCAGCCTGGAGCAAAGGAGGCTCAGGGGGGCCCTTGTGGCTCTGCACAACTCCCTGCCAGGAGGGGACAGCCGGGGGGGTCGGGCTCTGCTCCAGGGAACAGGGACAGGAGGAGAGGGAACGGCCCCAGGCTGGGCCAGGGGAGGCTCAGGGTGGAATTTGGGAAAATTTCTTCCTGGCAAGGGTGGTCAGGCACTGGCACAGCTGCCCAGGGCAGTGCTGGATCCCCATCCCTGGAAATGCCAAAAACCCCATGGACGTGGCAGCTGAGGATCTGGGTTGATGGTTGGACTTGATGAACTTGGAGGGTTTTTCCAAACTGAACCACCCCATGACTCTGTGAAGAGCCAGTTCTAATCCCTCTTAACTCATGGAAGTTCTTCCAGCACTACAGAAATCTTTCAATTTGCCAACCTTAAACCTATAGTAGTCCAGGTGTCTCCCCACAAGCCTTTTTTTCTCTCTAATGTGCACCTAACAGGCTCATTAAATGATTTAATGTCATTAAAGGTCACTCCTGCACATCCAGAAGGACTTTCCACGTGGAATTTTTAATTTTATTACATAGAAATAAAGCTGGGGGTGCACAGACCCTCTTTTTAATAGTCTAATATGCACATATTTATTTATTTATTTCCCAAAAGAGGTTTTTTTCATGGCAGAGCTAATTAAAACAGACTCATCTTGTGCTCTGTCTATGAGATATCACAAACGTTAAAGAGGGGCCTAAAAAAAGAAAGGAACAAGTGACATTATTTGGCTCAAACACAGCTCCTATGTAAAAGACAGGCAGTGGTAAAGTGGAAAAAAGCCAAGAAGTTTCATTCCATCACATTTTGGGATAACAAGGAGGTGTTTGAGAGGCTTTAAGATGATTTTTTGGACTATTTTGTGCAGAAAAAGTCAGCACAGGTTGTGTGTGATAACAGCCCAGGAGACCTGGATGTGAAAACACCTGAAATTTAAGCTTTAAATATTTCTTTAGATATTTATTTCACTACTTCTCACACCAGGGACCTGTGTTGTCCCCATATCACTGAGAAAAAAAGATTTCCTTGAAGAACTAAATATGAATAAGGTGCAAAAATCCATGAAATATTGATCCTGTCCAGGCTGGCCTGCAAATGGAAGTGAATCCTGTTCATACACCTAAGGAGTGTTTTACAAATTCATTAAAAATAACACAGGAGCCCCAGAATGCACTAAAGGTGATTAATTTGTACCATTTTAAATAATATACTCCAGCTTATAAAACCTGAATTATTTATGAGAGCAGCAATAGCATCTACTGGAAAGAAAAATAAATGTCGGGCTAAAGTAAACAGTGTTTTTCCAAATGTCACAACACACACCATAATTTCCATTTCCAGCTGGTTGTTCATCATTTTCAGAGAACCACAGGACTCCTGAAGTTGGAGGAACCTCTGGAGATCACCAGGGACTCTGCCCAAGGAGCAGACTGTCCAGGACCAGGGTTTGGACATCTCCAAGGACGGAGAGTTCCCAGCATCCTTGGACAACCAGTGCTTGACCAACCCTAAAATTATTCTTTTTAGGTGTGAGTGGAGCCTCCTGTGTTTCAATTTTTTGAGCCCTGTTCCTGGCACTGGGCACCACTGAGAAGAGCCTGGATCCAACTCCTCCACATCCTGCCAGGTATTGATGGACACAGACAAGGTCTCCCCTTCTCCAGGCTGAACAATCCCAGCTCTCACAAGGTGCCAAAGGCACTGCCATCCCATGCCCACACTCCTGGCCCATCCCATGCCCACCCTCCTGGCCCTTTGCTGATCCCTGCTCCCAGGACCATCTCCAGATGTGCAGGAGGAGCTGCAGCCACAGGAGAAGGGGCACAGGACACTGTGGCACTGAACACGTGCAGAGCCAGAGCAGCTTGACCACCCTTGGAGAGTCTTTAGGACCCACTTTGGAGCCTTGGGGCATCAACTGAAACCTCAGCCAGATGCAGGAGGAAGTGAAGCTCCCCTTGGCCAGTCCCAGCCCTGTCACCACCAGTGTCACACTGAGTCCCCCGAGGGGGATTCTGTTCCCTGCAGCGCTGCACAGCCTGGATTGATCCCCTGTGCAGCACCTCCAGCAGCGTGAGGAGAAAACTGGAAAGGAGCCGTCCATCTTTCCCTGAGGATGCACCGGTGTGGGGTGCCCCTGCCCCAGCACCTGGAGATTTAGGCAGTGCTAGGAGACGATAATGACTTAGAGAGGATTCACCCCCTCCACCCTCTGGGAGTGGCCCCACAAGCTCGGGAAAAGGCACTCCAGCCCCACTCAACAAATAAGGAACAATCCTGGAAAGTTCTCTCTTCTTTGTGTTTTTAGTGGCCATATTCTAATGCAGTGGTTTGCATAACCCCACTTTGTGTGTCCCCATTGGTTTGTGCCCCTTAAGTTCCTCCTTCGATGTAAACCCCAACCCTGAACTCCACCCATACCCCTCCCTATAAAGTCCTTAGCCCTTGCTTTGTTCTTAGTCTTGCTGTCTCCCCTGGTTGTGTTACAGAGGCCCTTGCTGAGACCCGTCTGGGCTCCCTGTCCTCCCCATCCCTCCCAGTGGCTGCTGCCTCCGTGGGCCAAAGCCCCACTCCCTGGTGGCCAAGGACCTCCCTTGTGCTCAGACTGCAACACACCAGGACAGGAACTTGGAGCATCCATTGGGAAGATGGAGAGGTTTAATTCCTCGCCAGAGCCACAGAACCTGTGGTGAGCTCCACAAGGCTGTCTCTGCCACACGTCTGCCCTCTCCTCGTGATGGTTTTATTATTTTCCTGTCAGTTTTCCTTCCCAGCTGTTTTACGAGCCAGACTTTTCATTTTGGTGAAAGCCCAGGAAGGCTGGAGCAGGGCTGGGGTTAAAGGAGGTCAGAGGAGGAGGCAGCAGTTGCAGGCTGCAGTTTGGATGCTTTATGTTCTCCTCAGAGCTCCCTGTCAGCTCCTGCTGCCATTGCCAGCTGATGGATTGGCTCTCGGCTCCTCACACAGCAAAAACATTGGGAAAGGGATTGCATCCCGCCTGGAATGGGAGGTGGAGCACAAACCAGGCACCTCTCACCTCAGCAGCAGCGGTCGGTGGGAGGGGAGCGGAAAAGGTGTCCGTGCCCACGGGGCTGGAGGAGCTTTAAGGTCCCTTCCCACCCAACCCATTCTGGGTTCAGTGGCCCTGGAGAAGAGCAGAGTGCCCAGCGAGGGCTTTGCTCTCATGGGAGCTCTGCTGTGGGGCAGGTTCTGATGGGGACAGAGGGCCAGAACAGGGTTTGACTCTGGTAAAGACAGGAGAACAGCACAGCCTTGGAGAAGTAGATAAAGGATGTAATTTAGGCAAAGCACAAGCAGGAGCCAGCCCAGCTCTGTAAGGCTGACAAAGCAGAAGTTACGGAAAATAAAGATACTGGGCTTCCTCAAAAATGGGGGTTGAGGAACAGCCACCTAAAAGGACACCAGACATTGAAGACAGACCCAAAGAACCCTAGAAGGACTTTATAAGGGGTGTGATTGTGTAAAATGAAGTCAAGTAATCAGGGATAGCTCATGAATGTGTAATCAGTGTGAGATAAAAACTCTGTTCACCCACCACTCAATCAGAGGAAGGATCCTCTTTGTGCCCAGCACTGTAACACAGAATTCCTGATTTCTGATACTCTGTTAGAAAGTTTCCATCTGGCTGATTTCGGTACCAGTTCCACACTTTGGAGGATGAAGATGGTGAGATGGAGAAGGAGAGAGCCCTTTTCTGCCCAGCTGAGCCCCCATGCTCAGGGCTCACTCTCCTCCTCAGCAGAGTCAGGAGGAAAATCATCCCAAGGCCAGCAGGACCCTCTGGCCTGTGGTGGGGCAGCTCAGGCCTCCTGGCCAGAGAGGAGTGATCCCAGCCCTCCCCTCAGGGGCAGGATTCACCTGTGGCTTGAGCCAGAGATGGACTCGGGCCAAGATTCAGAGTCCTGGGCTTTGTCTCTGACCTCCTCCAGTCCAGCATCAGATGAGGAGGGTGAAGGGCACTGATTCCTTCCTGCCTTTCCCATGTCACAGCTCCATCTGGGAAGGATGCTGTATGCAGCAGACTCGAGCACTGAAGGGGAGCAGGGGCTCCTGTGGAATCTCATGATCACCTACAAAGCACCCAGAGGAAGCAGAAAACCTCCAGCCTTGACAAGGGGGACTCCTCCGGAGCCTCTGAACTCGTGGAACCCTCTCATGAGAAAGGACACGAGTGAGAATCCTGCACTTTCCTGGAGTTCCTCAGCAGTGATGTGATGGAGGCAGAGCTTTCTGAGCAGATCCTGTCACCTCCTGGACAGCCAAACCTTTAGCACCACGCCAGCTGTGAACTGGACCCTTCCACCACTGCTGGGACATGAGGAACAGCAGAATTTGGGATGCCTGAAAGGGGAATTCTTGCCAGCAGAGCTGCTTATTTGGAAACATGCCCTTGACGAAGTTGTTTTTCTTATTACGACACAGAATTACAGTCATTAGAACTTCTCATTTAGTGACAATCTCCTCCCTTTGGAGACTGCTGTAGATGATGAGGGAGGAGTGGTCTGAGCTCTTCAGGGAATCTCGTTGTCTGGTCCAAGGAAACTTCTGTTCATCCTGAAACAGAGGCTGGAAACCCAACAATGACATCAGGAGCCATCAGGATCAAAACCAAGATCCAGTTTTACATATCCAGCCAAACTGGATCAGTGGACACCAAGAAATTGAACCCTTTGGGATTTATCCCTGGTTGGATATTGGATATTTAGCCCTGGTTGGATTTTGTAGACGAAACAGGAAGAGTCAGGTAAATCCTATTATCCCAACACTCATTTTCTCCGATTGCTGAGCACCTGCTATTGAATAAAACCCAGAGTTTCTGCTCCTGGACATGTGCTGGGAGGAAGGCTGGGTGAGTAATTGATTTTTCAGTTCAACTACCGAGTCAAAAAGTGAAAAAAAAAAATCAATTTGATCTAAACCCAAGCAGATGTTTTCAAGTTTCCTTGCCAAAAAGAAAAATGAAACAATTCCACTTCAGTGATTAAAAACAAAGAAGTTTTATTCTGGTTCGGGCCATTTGGAGGAAAATGAACCTGCAAAGTTATTGCATCTTTGTACACTCAACAGCCCCTCACATTCAGCATTAGCAAGGCCTGGAGTGGTGTCCCCACCTCCAAACGGGGACAATGTCCCCATGTTTTATGGGGAATCTGTTCCTTGTTCCATGGGGAATCTGTTCCATGTTCCATGGGGAATCTGCTCCATTTTCCATGGGGAATCTGCTCCGTGTTCCATGGGGAATCTGTTCCCTGTTCCATGGGGAATCTGCTCCATGTTCCATGGGCAATCTGTTCCCTGTTCCAGGAGGAATCTGCTCCATGTTCCATGGGCAATCTGTTCCCTGTTCCATGGGGAATCTGTTCCATGTTCCAGGGGGAATCTGTTCCATGTTCCATGGAGAATCTGTCCCACTCATGCTCTACTCACTGGAACAAAAGGAAACATGTCTCCTCTGCTTCCACATCCCTCAGAGATGCAGGATCATCCTACCGCCCAAATTAAGTATTTGATTTTAAGTGGAATAATCAGGGTATGGTCCCAAAATCCCCCTGCAGGAGAAGGAATTCAGCAGGGAGCTGGATCACCCCCCCAGTGACTTAGAATTCAACAGAAGTGGATTTCAACACACTTAACCTTTGAAGGACAGAAAGTGGTTTCTCTTCTTGAGATTATTTGTTTGTTTCCTCTTAACAGGCTGGCCATTTCACAGAATTACTTTGAAATGCAAGATCAGAGAAAAATATTTCAGATCAGTTTATTCTGCCCCTGAAGTTTCCTTACCTGAGCTGTCAGTGCAGTTCATGGAGTCTGTCAGGTCGCTTTGCCTTTTCCATTTGGAATTCTGCCCAGAGCCCAGGGTTGTTGTTGTGGAGTTTTAATTCCCCCCAGCAGGAGCTGATCCCGCTCAGTTCTGCTGTCAGGAAAGGCAGAGCAGTTTCACTGATCCCCCTTGTAGCAGAAGACAGGACTCAAGTGTCTCCCTTGTTCCATCGTGAGGCAGGGGAATTGTATTATCCAAAAATTCCTTCTTGAACGTCCTTAAAAGACAGGGATGTGGGAGACAGCAGCGAGGGTGTAAACAGAAGCATGACAGCAACTGTTAACACCAAGCAACCTTTGATTTTAAGTCAAAAGCACTCACCTGGCCTGCAGGAATTTGGGTATTTATTTCCTCTTTTTCAGCACATCTCCCTTCCTGAGAAGCTCTCACTGCTTCTCAAGTAGATTGTTGGGAAAAGGAAGCTGGGAGGGAAGGAATAGGGACTTCTGTCTTATTTTGTGGAAACTGCCCCCTAAATAACTCAGAATTTAGGATGTGGGATGAAACTGGAGCTGAATGTTTGTGCTGCAGGAAGGGCCTTTTGCACCAGCAGTGGGGACTTTGCATCCCAGGATATGGGGCCAGGACACTCTCATCCCACCGGGACTGACCTGACTGGAGTTAATTCCAGCTCTGGAGGGACCAAATCTTGACAGTTCTCCTCCAAAGGACCAGTCTGGGAGTTGGGAAGATGCATGGAAGATCTGCCTCCCATCAGTGGTTGTGAGGGAAACGAGAGAAAATGGTGTTCAAGGGGAATTTTAAGGTAGAAAACCAACAAACCCAGCACGGTCCAGGCTGGATGGGGCTTGGAGCAACGTGGTCCAGGGGAAGGTGTGGCACGGGGGAGGCACAGGATGTGCCTTTAATGTCTCTTCCAACCCAAACCATCCTGGGATTCTCTGATTTCCAGGCATCTGAGAGGGAGCAGAACCCCATTAAGAGTTTTGCCATCAATGGGGTTGCAGATTTGGGGTTTACACCTGTGTTTCATGTCTCCAAATCTTGAGGCAAAAAGATTCTCAGAATGTGAGAGGCAGCAAATTCACCTGCAGAAGGTTCAAGATGGGTTCTCTGGAGGAGAAAAAACCCACTTGGCTGGGTAAAATGCCAGGAGGACCGTGTCATGAAATGTGGATTTGCCCCAGCCCAGCCTGCAGGAGGGTGGAATAAGGCTGAAGAAATTCAGGAATCCTGATCCTTGGGGGCACAGCTGAGGTTCACAGAGGCCACCTCTTATCAGTGTGATTATCTCGTGTCCCTGAGAGCTGGTGAGCAACACAGAGCTGCATCCTGGGGAGGGAGAGAGGGGCTGGAGCAGCAGCTCTGGATCTGCTGCTCAGACAGAATTTGCTGCTTTCCCAGCTGCCCGTCTATCACCTTCCATCAGCACAAAGTCTGTCTGGGTAAAGAGATGGAATGTGCAGGCTGAGGATAATTGCAGGGGGGAGATTGGGATAATGGCTGTAATTTGGATTGTGGGAGCAATAAAGCCAGGCTCAATCACTGCCTGCTTTATTTGGGAACGAGCCCAAGCTGCAAACAGCGAAAATGAAATTTATGAAAAATAGAGATTTCAAGAGAAGTAATGAGCATCTGTCTGCTGCAGTGATTGCAGGGGGCTGAGTGCTTCCAACTTTGTGCAGCTAATCCAAGGGATTTGCTGTGGGTGCACAGGCCATGGGGGACACAGGTCAGCCAGCTGGGATGGATCCCCTGCCACAGGTGTGGCTCTTCTTTAGCAATCGTTGGCTGATTGGATGTGGAATTTTTAGGAAGCTGAACGTAGTTTGGGTAAGTTTTGCTGCCATTGGATGTGTGGTCATCAGGGGCCCATCATTCCCACCGAGGGGCCATGGTTGTGCAAGTGGCCTGCAAAATATTCCAAATTTTTCCTGCTCTGAGGCTGACCCCTTCCATGCTGCTCCAGTTGCCAGCATGCTCAGCAGGTCATGAGGGTAGAGGAAGAGAAAGAAAATCACACCTCTGGTTTTTTATACTATATTCCTTTTTTCCCTTTTTTAAAAAATTTTATCAGTCTGGATCTCCCTCTTCACTTCACAGGCTCATGGAATGGGTAGGGATGGAAAGGAACTTAAAGCTCATCCCATTCCACCCCATGAGCAGGGACACCTTCCACTGTCCCATGCTGCTCCAAGTCCCAGTGTCCAGCCTGGCCTTGGGCACTGCCAGGGCACAGGGTGCCCAGAGCAGCTGTGGCTGCCCCTGGATCCCTGGCAGTGTCCAAGGCCAGGCTGGACACTGGGGCTTGGAGCAGCCTGGGACAGTGGAAGGTGTCCCTGCCCATGGCAAGGGTGGCACTGGATGGGATTTAAGGTCCCTTCCCAACCAAACCATTCTAGGATTCCATGGTTTTTCCATGTTCCCTGGAAGACAGGGGATGGGAAGAGCACCAGAGGCCCTGGCTGAGGGCCTGGGTCTGGGTCTGGCCCTGGCTCTGCGGGAATGCTGGGCACTGGTGATGGAATGATGCCAAGGCCTGCCAGGAGAGGACACTCAGCACTGGGAGACAGCTGATCCAAGGAAGGAGACCAGGTGTCTCCCGAGCAGGGAACCACAGGGATCAGCAGGAAAGCAGGAATAAGGAACAGCCTGAGGTCTCTGGGGTGGTTGTGGCACACCTAATAAATTCCAGCATTGTTTGAAATCCTGGATTTTCTATAAAGCCTGCTCAAAGTCACCCCTGCCTGCAAATCTTTATCACCTGGAAGTGCTAGAATGAGCTAATAAATATTTTTCTCTGCATGGCAGGAGGACACAGCATCCATGGCTTCACCTTGGTAACCCCACAAAACCATCCACGCCTGGAGCTGCTCCCAGGGCCTCGTTTGGCTCCAAGCCCCCCCATTCCCGAGTTACAGAGAGCGCCCTTCCCACACACCACAAATCCCAAATCCCACAGAACCACGGGATGGCCAGGCTTGGAAGGCACCTGTGGAGCTCATCTTGTCCAACCCCCCTGCTCAAGCTGGGTCGTGTGGCCAGATGACTTCAAAATATCCCCAGGGAAGGAGGCATCCAACAGGACGTGTGATCCATGACTCTGGGAAAACCCACACCCAGCGTTTGGGAGACAATGAGGAAGGAGAGTTTGCGTCTGAATCAACGTTTTCTGTATTTTTTTTTTTACAAAATAGACAGCGTTTTCCACAAGAAAAAGGTAATAAAGGAATTTATTGGATTCAGCATTGCCCGTTTTTTCTGACCAGTGGCACTGTCTGCACTGGAAGCTCTCCTGTTATTATACAGATTTTGGGAGCAGGTCCTGGCAGCGTTCCAGAGGAAGCTCCTTTGGTAAATCTGAGGAAAACTTGATCCAGAATTTACCTACAGCCTGAAACTTAAAATCCCACAGTCACAAGAGCAACCTCAGCCCCTTCCAGGAGTAAATTGAGGTTTTTTCTGCCCACTCTCCTGTTTGAGATGCCAGGAAATGGATAATTATCCCAAAGAAACACTGAGAAGTGTCAGTTTGTATTTAAACTCCTTCAGAAAGGGTTTAAATGGAGCTAAATCCTTCCTTAGCCTTGGATTTTGGCAGCAGTTTGAATTTAAGGACATTATGGAGGTATAATTGAATCACTTTGTCCCTCAAGTTCTTAATGCTGGCAAATCAGATCTATTTATAAAAATGAATTATTTATTAAGACAAATGAACAGGCAAGAGATAACAGACTAAAGATCTTAATCAGAATTAATTACTACATGGGATAAAACTAAAAGAACTACTGGTAAATTACAGAATAACATAAAACAGTGCAGTAGAGCAAGGTACCTATATTAGAGTAAAAGAAATTGTATTGATTAGGAGTTGAATGTGATTTACCACTGAAACGATGATAATATCCAGATTCTTTCACTTAAATCCTGGGAATACACATGAACTAAGTGTCCCTGCTCATGGGGGAATCTTCACACATTGCCAGGAAAATGTACAGGATATTTCTGCTTTGTGGAAGTTTGGTGTGGCCTTTATAGCTTAAAATGAGTGCCTGTCATCAGAAATTCAGATTATCCTGCCAGATCTCAATTCCACAGTGAGCTCTGGCCCCAGCTAAGAGGGGTGAGGAGCGAATCCAGAGGCCACAGAGATGCTCCCAGGGCTGGAGCCCCTCTGCTCTGGAGCCAGGCTGGGAGAGCTGGGGGTGCTCACCTGGAGAGGAGAAGGCTCCAGGGACACCTCAGAGCCCCTTGCAGGGCCTAAAGGGGCTCCAGGAGAGCTGCAGAGGGACTGGGGACAAGGGATGGAGGGACAGGACACAGGGAATGGCTCCCACTGCCAGAGGGCAGGGCTGGATGGGATATTGGGAATTAGGAATTGTTCCCTGGGAGGGTGGGCAGGCCCTGGCACAGGGTGCCCAGAGCAGCTGGGGCTGCCCCTGGATCCCTGGCAGCGTCCAAGGCCAGGCTGGACACTGGGGCTGGAGCAGCCTGGGACAGTGGGAGGTGTCCTTGCCATGGCAGGGGTGGACTAAATGTCCTTTAAAGGCCTTTTCCAAACCATTTCACGGTCCCATGATTTTCCCTCTGCAGGCCTGGCTGTATTCCTAACGTATTCCCAAGCCCACAGTCACACAGGACAGAGGGAAGGAGGACATGGGGCATAAATTCCATGGGGCAGGGACCACCCTGGGTAATCCACGGCCCCAGGGCTGCTGCAGAGGGGTGTTGTCACCCCTGCCCTGGGCTGGGTGTCACGGGCATCCTTGGAATAGCAGGACACAAAGCAGCAATGAGGAAACAGCATAGAGCAGCAGATGAAATATTCCCCCTCCTTAAAAGCTGCATTAGTTCCTTGCCTTCCCGGAAAGAATCGAAGGAGCAGGATGATGAAAAAGAGAGAAGAGAGTTAATCAACACAGAGGCTCTGGCAGCAAACCAAGTCACCTTTGGAGCTTCTCGTGCTCAATGAGAAACCATCAATGAGCAGGGAGAGCAGCAAATGATTTTCACAATGGACTGGCCCAAACCCTGGAATTATTCTGCAGGGAACAGCTCTTCACAGGCTAATTGGGATCGTTCAGTCTTGAACGCCGAGGATACACCAGGGGCTCTTTTAATTTATTGGGTTTAGGAGGAGTATTTACAAATCTAAACCCGTAAAGCTGAGGCTTTGCAGCAGAAATGGAGCTAAGGCTGGTGTCAGGCAGGACTTTGCCTTCATCCTGCAGCTTAACTGCTTGATTGGGTTCCATGTAGCTCATTTAAAAACATGTATTAAATATATATGAAAGGGAACAGCCCTGAACCTGGAGGAGACCAGCCCTGAATGTTTCAGTGCTGCAAAAACCAAGCAGAATTCAGCAGCGGAATCAGAAAATCACCTGCAGCTCCAAGCAGGGACAAATCGTCCAGTCAGGAGCCAAAAATCCCAGTCTGGCTCTTGCTGGGCCCTTTTTGGGGTGGCCTTTGCTGGTGTGACCTTGATGTCACCACAGCTGGCCCAAGGTGGAGCAGTGAGAGGTTCAACCAAGAGCAAGGTGGGACTTGGAGAAGGTTGGTCCAAACTCAACAGGGTTTGGAAGTCACAGCAAAGCCCGTGTGGGCAGTCCCCAGAGCAGGGACCAACTAGACCAGGACTAAAGTTCATTAATTAGCAAAGTCCCTCTCAAATGAATGATCACAGAGGGAGGAAGTCACAAATGCCACTGAAATTTGGCATAATTATTATAATGATTAAAGTAATTTAAAAATGTAAATTGAAAAACTAATTTTAATTTCTTTCAAATCTAAAGAAAGTGTAAACAATTATTAAAATAATTCTAAAATTAGGAAGCTTTTTAGAAACTGAAAAAATGGTCAGATAATTAGCTTGGAAGAGGCTTCAGGGGGTTTAGAGTCCAACCCCTTCCTCCAAGCATGGTCAACGATGAGATGAGATGAGATGAGATGAGATGAGATGAGATATGAGATATGAGATTATTTTGAGCTTTTTCAAGGTTTGTCTTAAAAACCTGCAAGTGTGAAGCCTCCATGGAAAACCTCTTCCCATCCTGGGCTGCCCAGTGGTGAAAACATGGATTTGGGCTCTTCATTTTTCAGTGGTCTCATGGAAAAGAGGAGAGAGGGAAAAGAGGATAAAGTGGGTAAAGAAAAAATGCAATAACCTCATGTTGAGTCGTGGTCAAGCAGAAGGAGTAGAGCTCATTTCACCTCCTATTTTATGTCTCCATTCCGAGCTGGCCTTTCCAAGTTCCCCCTTTCCCCCTGAGAGCTGGCACGTCTGGGATGTTACTCCATTTATCCTGAAGGAATGGCTGATATCTCAGACCAGTGACCCTCAGCACTTCTCTCTGTGGGATTGTGAGGACACCAGACAAACCACATCACTGGGCTGTGTAAGGCTGGATCTGGAGGCTCCAGCCCTGCTGCCTCCTCCACATCACCTCCCAAACATTCTTCTCTCCTTTCCATCCTCCCACCAGCTCAAATTTGCTGCCTGTGGGAAGGTGGAGCCTCGGCCAAACCAAAATGCGCGGTGCTGTCCTCATCGATGCAGAATCCGAGGCACTGGGAGCGAAGCAGTGGAACAGCTTGGGGGAATGGATTTTCCTCCTAGCTGGGATTAAATAAGGAGCTCTGTCCTCTCGGGAGGGCTGGTCCATGCTCTGTGTGCTTTTTTTCTGTCACCCTCCCATTTCCCCCTCCAGAGGCAGAGCCCAGTGCAGCCACTTGGCTCCAGTGGGTGCCTGTGAGCTCCAAATGAGCTTGGGGAGCCCCACGTTCCTTGGACACATGGGATGGCACCAAATCCCAGCTGCAGGAGGTGTCTGGCTTGCTGCAGGCGCCACATCCAACATCCTTGTAAACCAGCCCAAGCATGGCCTGGAGCTGATCCACGCTGAGCTCCGCGTGGGCAGGAAGGGACAATTTGAGACCTCATTACTGGGGACCAGAGTGGCTCTAAAGGATCATTAATTTAACCCAGTCTCTTATTTAGCTGTTACTTTTATGCATCCTCGCTCATCGCTCAGTCAGACATTTCCCATTCATTCCCCATTCCCCATTCCCATGTCTCCATCTGGAGCTGCCCCCCCAGCAGGGCCTTTTCCAGTTGACAGGGACCAGTGGCCAAGGCACCAACTGGAGATTAGGACTGAGCACCAGGAATGAGCCAGCTGCAAATGTCACTCCTCTGTTTTGGCTCCTGCCTGGAAAGATCCATCCAAGCAACCTTGGGAATGGTTTGCAAATGAGGACATCCCTTCTGCATCGTGCTCAGAAAGGATCAAAATGGGAAGAAGCTGAAACACGGGAACGGTTTGATAGAATCATCTTTATTTTCCAGCTCCTCTGTAGGAGGGATTGTTTGGGCACTGAGCAGAGGAAAAATTAGCATTGTTAATTTGCTGCAAGCCAGGGCACCTCAAGAAATGCAACACAATTAATTAGCCCCTAAAAAAAAAAGAAACCATTTGAAGTGTTTATTGCAGGATCAAGCTCCTGGTTTTATAAGCAGATGGGGAAATAAAGTGCTGGGAATGACATGGAGAAAACAGCTGCAGTGGGAGCAGAGCCTAATTCATAATTCAACAGCCTAATCAGGGAACATCTTCCGCAGTTCCTCGCTGGAATGGCAGAACGTGAGCAGGCAAACGATGAGGCTGCTTCAGCTCTTCAAGAGCTGCTGCCAATTAGCTCACTGTCTTCGTTAGCCGTGTACACAGCTAATGAGGGGCCCACGGTATTAAAGAGCCCGACAAAAGTAGGGCAGCCTCAAATAATTGTCTTAATGATAAACACTCGGTGGCAGCTCTTCAATGGGGTTTGGTGGGAATTCATTAACAGAATAAAGACCTGTTCACACTCCCTTTGATGATCGTCCCGTTCTCCTGCATGGAGAGGGGGGGATGTTTTGGTGGAGCTGCTGCTGGCTCTGGGATTGCCTTTCCAGGTGGCTGCAATTGGTGCTGGATCAGCTCCAGGCAGATCCCACCCAGGGCGTGGCTTTAGCTTTGCCCTCTTGGTGCCCAGTGCTGGTGGTGGCACTGAGGGAAATTCACCTCTGCTGAAGGGGACATTCCTGAGGGTCCCAGCTCTCTGCAGGGACACAGGGGGAACCAACTGGGACAGGCCTGGGTCACAACAGCAGCTGGACATCTGTGGAGAGATGCTGAAGGAACTTCACTGTTCTCAGGGAAAAGTGCATCCTAGCTTGGATCTGCCTGTGAATCCAACAGGAAGACCCCACAGAGGGATGAATGTCCTACACTGGGAATAAGGAATTTGTCCTGGAATAGCCTTTGCTCTCCATCAAGCTCTTGGCTTGAAGGACACCTGACATGGTTGGTGCCTTGGACAGAAAAATGCTTTTTCTTTCAATTAAAACCCATCTGTCTGACTGGGATCCATTGGGATGATCCTGGCATCCTGGAATTCTGGTCTAACCTGGAGATCATTTCACTGGCAGCCTGGTCACCTGCTGGCTCCATTTCCCTGCACTGAGCATTGACTGGTTCTGTGTCACAGGACAGTGCCATCCTGGCCCTGGTCACCTCCGAACATCCCTGTGCAGTTCTGTGCAGCTGCATGAGTCCAAGGTCCAAGATGAATTCCCTGGATTTGGAGCCCCTGTGCTGGCAGCAATCCCTGTTGAGGTTTTCTCATTTTCCTGGATTCTCCAACTAAAATCAAGTGCAATTGGGAGAGTCACCACAGTGAACACCTCTGCTGATCTTTCCAAGGCTGGGAGAGTCCAGGTCCATAAAAATCCCTTTGGAGGGCATCAGTCCTGCAGTTTTGGAAGGAATGTTTTCCTTGGGGCAGGATCAAACCCTCTGAGCCAAGAGAAGCCTGGGGTTTGTGTTTGCCTGCTGAAACCTTTTGTAAAACCCGCCCCAACTGCATGGATTTCTTCAGCTGAGGTTCTGATCCACTTGGAAAAGTGGAACTGTTCCCAAGGATGTTTTACTTCTTCCTTTCAAAATACTAACTTGCCATTTTCAAACAACAAAAGCACAACATTCAGTGAAGCACCTTGTCACCCCTTCCTTTTTACACCAAACCCAGAAACATTTCCAAGTTCTTGCAGAAGGATTTTTTTAAGATCTAATTTGATGGAAAGGTCCAACTTTTTTTCCCAATCTGGCTCTGATAAAAGTGGATGTTCAGACCCCACTGATGCCATCAGGCTGTGCTGACATTTGTGGAGAGAGGAGCCAGAGCCCCAGATCAGAGTCGCTGCCTGAAGAACGAATGGATGAGTCCTCCCTGATGGGAACTTGGAAACCCCAAATCTGGGTTAAGATCTCTCTGATCCTGTCTCAGAGCATTCTCTGCCAGGTTCTCCCTCAAATCCCACTTTTGTGACCCCTCTGAGCTTCCCCGACTTTCTCCTGCTTCCCCAAGCACCTTGGGGCTCGGAATATGTTGCCAGGATTGGGAGCTGCTCCCTCAGGGCAGACTTGGATAGAAAATCTCTCCCACCTCCTTCCACAGAGGGAGAATGAGCCCTTCCCAGGGCATTGCTCCCTAAAAAGCCCTCATGGAGCACAGGGCTCTGATTAAAAGGATGAAAGGTAATTTTCCATGTCTCCATTCAAGACCTGAGCCCTTCAGTAATTACTGAGCTAATCTGACATTCATGATCCTTGATTTCAGTCATTCATTCCGGAGCTGATTAACGAGGTGTTCCTTAGTGGAACACGGCTTCCCTTCTTCCCCCAGGACAGGAGAATTTTAGGAAAAATATTAAATATTCCAAAGGAGCGCAGGTAATTGGTAGGAGCACTCCTTGTCTGCTCTGCAGTCCTTGGGCTTCCTCACCACTAGCAGAGGTCTTTTCCAAAAGATCTCTTGGGAATGAACGGCTGGGGAAGGAGGTGGAGTTCCTCTGGATTTCCTGTTGCTCCCGCTAAGGAATCAGCTTGTGGATGGTCCTGTCTTTTTTCCCACCCGGAGCATCCATGACAGCTTCTGCTCCCTCTCCCACCCACTTCCCAAATTCCCTGCAGCCTCAATTTGCGGTTTGGAGCAATTCCTTGGTTTGCTCCACAGCTTGTAAATGTTTTTGGACATCACCGGTGCCGCGTGTCCTCTCAATCCCCTTCCTTAAAAACCATTTCCACACCGGATCAGCAGAGTGGGTCATCCCACACTTCCAGGACAACATCCGACCCCTCTTTGGGCTCCGTAATTTTCCAATTTACAGCACACCAGGGAGCCTGTGCTTCCCACAGGAGCATCCTCAGGGATGAAGTGGGAGACGTGGAGCCGGTGAAGGATCAGTCGCATCTTTCCTTTACGGGGGAACTGAATTTGGTATTTAGGGGGAAAAAAATTCCCCCCGTACCAGACACATCACAGGCCACCACAGCTTTAGACAAGGCTGAAATTCCAGGTTTCCCTCTGGATGAGATGGACTGAGCACTTCCACCATTTACTTGGAATTTCTGCAGTTTGGACATCACCAATTGGTGCCATTCCAGCACAATAAAAAATAATTTCCTTTAAGAAACCCAGCAAACTTCCAGATTTGGAGTGGGGTTTTTTGACTCTGATCCTTGGGATTATCTGGAAAATTGGAAAAAATGGTCTCCAAAGCCATAAATACAGAGAGGTCATGATTAAATCTTCAGAATATTCAACCAGTCCCAGCATTTTGGGGGATTCCTCTGCTGGTTTTGGTTTGGGTTTAACTGGTTCCCAGTCCTGCAGCATCTCACAGTCCAGACTTTCTGTTATCTCATTGATTATCACCTAAAAATTGGGGGTTGGATGCTCAAAATGAGGCTTTGAAGATCAAAAAATGAAGCTTTGAGCCTAAATGTGGTGTTTGTACCCTAAAATGAAGGGTTGGACTTTGAAAAGGAGGATTTCAAGCCTACAAGCAAAACTTGGGGCTCTAAAAGTGAGAATTTGGGCCCTAGAACGGGGATTTGTAACCTACGGTTGAGGGATTGGAGACCGAAGATGTTTCTTGGATCCTAAAAGTGATGGGCAGGATCCTAAAAATGCCCCTCTGGAGGCTTTGGACACTAAAAGTGCTGATTTGGACTCTTAAAAGGAGACTTCTTAATGGAATGGAGCCTTTGGACCTTAAAAAAGGGAAGATTTGGGCCATAAAAATGGTGTTTGGCCCTAAAAGTGAGGGTTTGGCTCCTAAAATGAAGGTTTGAACCTTCTAAATGAAGCTTTGGGTCTTAACATGGGCATTTGGAGCATAAAATGAGGATTGGGTCTTAAAAATGTGGCTTTGAGCCCTGAAAAAGAGAATTTGGGGCTCTGTAAATGCTTTTGGGTGTTCAAACTGGGATTTTTGGCTGCTGAAAATGAGGGGTTACAGCTAAAATTGGAGGTGTGAGCCCTTCCTTAAAGTGGAATCCTAAAAATTATTCTTTAGAGCTGAAAAATGAAAAATTTGTGCTCTAAAAGTTGGGATGATGAAAATGAGGGTTCAGATGCCGGGAATGCTCGTTCAGAGCCTCAAAATGGGTCTCTGGAGAGAAAACGGGGACTTTCTGCCCACTGCAGTGTGGAATTTAGGCAACATTTAGGATTTTTTCTGCGTGTTCTGAGGCTTTTCTGCTCTTTTCCAGGGAATATCAGCAAGCAAGGGTGGTGGTGCTTCAGAAGGGGAAGCATCCATGAGCATGGAATGTTGTGGCACCAGTGCCTCCATCTCTGCATTCACCAGCTCTTCCTGGCCTTCCATAGTTTATTTGGAAAATGTGCTCATTTCATGCCTTTCGGCTCTTTCAGATAAGAATTATGGAATCTTGGAATGATGTAGCTTGGAAGGGACCTTAAAGCTCATCCCATTCCACCACTGCCGTGGGCAGGGACACCTTCCACCATCCCAGGCTGCTCCAAGCCCCGTCCAACCCGACCCTGGAACATTTCCGTGGATGGGGCAGCCACAGCTGCTCTGGGAATCCTGAGATGTGGGAATCCTGAGATGTGGGAATCCTGGTGATTCCTTCTTCAACAAATAGGAAGTGTTTCCTAGACAGATCCCACTCTGGAAGACCTGTCTGTGGATCCCTGATGTTCCCATGGGACACCACCGGGTTTTCAGTGGGGTTTTCCCAGCTGGAATCTCAGAAAGGAAGGACAAAGATCCTGATCGCAGGTTGGGAAAGACCTTCAAAATCTCCTGATCCAACCATCACCCAACAACCCCATAACCACCCCGAAACCACATTCCCAAGTGCCACCTGCACATCCCTCTTGAACACTTCCAGACACAGGGAATCCACCACTTCCCTAGCAGCTCATCCCGAGGCCCAACCGCTCCGTCAGCGAAACATTTTGTGTCCAGTCTCTGATCTGAACCCACCCCATGCATCTCTAAGGCCATTTCCTCATCCTCTCCCTTCCCTGCCATTCCTGCTTTGATCTGCCACGCTCATCCCAACTTCTGTGTGGTGCTGTCCCCAGAAGACTCGGGTGGATGCTGGATGAGCCAGATAGGAGCAAAGGCTGTTTCCTCTGGATGCCATGGACATAATTAGGGAATTCTGGGCCGTGACTGAGCTCGGGTGATGTTGGTCTCCACCTGCTCCAAAGGGTTTCCATGGCCACTCCTTGGCTGGGGCATTTGCAATTGCCAACAACCAGCACAGATCCTATATGATTGCCCAGGATGGGGTTTGGTGGCCCAGCATGGGATTTGGTGGCCTAGGATGAGCTTTGGTGGCTAGGATAGGGTTTGGTGGCCTAGAATTGGGTTTGGTGGCCCAGGATGGGGTTTTGTGGCCAGGACAGTGTTTGGTCACCCAGGATGGGGTTTGGTGGCCCAGGGTGGGGTTTTGTGGCCAGGATAGGGTTTGGTGGCCTAGAATTGGGTTTTATGGCCAGGATGGTGTTTGGTGGCCCAGGACGGTGTTCGGTGGCCAGGATGATGTTTGGTCGCCCAGGATGGTGTTTGGTGGCCCAGGACAGGGTTTGGTGGCCAGGATGATGTTTGGTCGCCCAGGATGGGGTTTGGTGGCCCAGGACGGGGTTTGGTGGCCCAGGATGGGGTTTGGTGGCCAGGACATCTCTGACATTTCCAGAAACCTTTCCCTGCCCCACTAAAAGCCTTTTCCATGGTGCCAGTGACTTGCCTGGCTCCACAGGACTTTTTTCCCCTTGAACAGCAAGAATTTTGCAGGATTTGCAGATGCTCGGGGTCTGGCAGAAGGGGATTCTCCCACCCCGGCCTAACTTTGGTACAAACACACAAAAAACTGGGCCAAAAAGGGAGGGAAGAGATTAAAATCCTGATGAGCCACCTGGTCCATGCAATGATTCCCACTAACGAGGAGTCGGGAAAGGGATTGTTAGCACAGGCTGGAATTAAAAATGCAGCATGGGAATGTTACATAATGTAAACATGTTAATTAATGGAGCATGTTAATGAATGGAACGAGTCCTGACAGCCCTGGTGTGCAGGGGTGGTGCCTCTTTCACTCCTCACAAGGAACATCCAATAGAAAATGTTGTTCCCTTAATAATTCATTAAAATTGGGAGCAGCGTGCCAGGATATGGGAAGAGCCCCATCCCTGCCTGGAATTACACACAGGCCCAGGTTTAAGAATAGAAAAAGAAGTCTCATTTCACAGAATCATGGAATATTTGAGGATGGAAAAGGAGATTCCTGACCCTCCTGCTGAGTCCATCTGGGAATATCTCCAATAATTCCCATCAATCCATTCCACTTTTCCCAGTGGCTAAAGTCAGCTGGAAGCAGCCAAGCAGATCCAAACTGATGCAAAGTGAGTAGGGATTCCCAGGAATGTTCTCCCTGGGAGCAGCATCAAACTTTGAGTAATGATGTTGTTCCAGTTGACTGTTTTATTAAAGCCCACTGAAGATGCTTGAAATAATTATTCCCATTTGGAGAGACTGGCTGGAAATAACAACTCTGATTTGCAGAATTCCATCGGCTTCCACAAAAAAAACCCTGTTATTCCAGCAGGACTGTGGAATCTGAACCCCAAAATCAACCTGAGTGGCCCTAGAAAAGGGCAGAGTAGGAGGTGCCAGTCCTGGGATGTGCCACCCACAAGGGCACAGTGATGCTTGGGATGAGGGACTGTACATCCAGCAATCCTTCCCTTGGGATTCTCCTACTATTGTTCAACACAAATGTGGAAAAACAAACCCACTCCTGGCCTGAATATCAATTCAGGGAATGATCTTCATTACTAAAAACATTGGGAACAGAGCCTGGTGACACCTTTCCTTCTGCTGCTTATTAATCTTCCCTTCACACATGGAAGAAACCTGGATTCAGCCTTCTCCGCAGGGCTGGGAGCAGGCAGGATGGGAAGGAGGTCACCCTGCCTGCCCCGGGTTGGTTTCTGTGTCCTGCTAAATCAGATTCCAAGTGCCAGACAGGAGATTCCAAATAAACTGGATATCAAAAATTTAAATGTGTGGAGGAATCTCCCAGCTTTTACAAGAGCACAGCAATCAAAACAATGCAGGGATGCAAAATATTCCTCTGGGGATGCTTCTGCTGGCTGTGGGCTCCAACAGCTCTCCCTGAGCAGATTCCTGCTATTCCTCATCCTTGTTCAGCCCCATTTCTTCATGCCCAGGAATCTGCCTGATGAAACCCATGCAACACTGTGTGTCCTGAAGCTTCCTCAGAGATGAAACCCCCAGCATTCCCAGAGTTACCTGCCAGGCTTTACTTTTCCAGGCTCTGGGATTTGCTCTGGAGGTTCTCCAGTACAGCTTTTTCTGGGGGAGAGATTTTCATAAATATGTTTAAAAACACACTCAGGAATCAACCTAAGGGAGGACTTAGCTGTGTTTATTGGAATTTAAGGAATAAAGAGGCCGATGATGAAAATAATTACGCCTTTTGCTTGAAGGAATCTCTCAACACTTGTGTGGCAAGGTCATGGAATCCTACTATTATGGAATATTTTGGGATGGAAGGGAATTTGATGTTCATCCAGTGCCACCCCTGCTCATGGCAGGGACACCTTCCACTGTCCCAGGCTGCTCCAAGCTCCAATGTCCAGCCTGGCCTTGGACACTTCCAGGGATCCAGGGGCAGCCACAGCTGCTCTGGGAAAACCATTCCAGGGCCTGCCCACCCTCCCAGGGAGGAATTCCTTCCCCATATCCCATCTAACCCACCCTCTGTCCATGGGAAGCCATTCCCCCTTGTCCTGGCACTGTGACTCAGATCCCACTCCTCTGCTCACAGGGATGGAAGAGGATCTGGGCTGAGTTTGGGAAGTGGAGATTTTTAATTAGTCATTAAGCGCAACAATCAATGACCCCACAAGCCTGTGGAATGCTGGGTTCAACTCCACTGGCACTGCTCCATCCACATCCCAGTGCTTTATGTCAGGATTATTTAAATGCCCCTTACAGGAAGGTCTCCCAGCCTCTATTTGCCATTCCAAGACAGCTGCATGAACTCCATGGAGTGGGACAGTCCAGCCATCAAACATGGAACAATCCTGGTTTTACTGCTCTGCACCCATTAATTACAGCAACGAGCTTAACACAGTTAAAGACAACTAATTAATGAACTGCTTCATTGTTTGTCAAGATTGATTTCTTTGGATGGGAAATGGAGCTGAACACCAGAGTTACAAATGGGAAGAACCAGGAACCTGGGAATGCATCCCCTTCCCGAAAATTTGGCAATCATTCCCGCTGGGAATGAAAGTCATTCAGAAGGGCACCTCCAAGCTCTGATCCCAAGATTTAATTGGAATTCTGACTTTTCATTAAGGTTGGCCACCTTAGGAAGCAAGGTTTTCCTACTTGATTATAACTCACAAATTCCTAACACAGGAAATATTTTCATTTTCCATGAGATTCTTCTTCGGGACTCTCATCTTTTCGTTTCCAACCTTTTCTTCTTGGTTCCCTTTAAACGGATGCCCATTTAAACTCGGGCATCTTTTCAGTCAGAAATGCCATTTTCAGTCAGTCTTGCCACTTGCTAAAACTCCACAAAAGTGATTCTTTTCAACCCAGAATATTTGTTGGTTTTGAATTCTGCTTATTTTTTGGAATTTGGGGGTTTCCAACAGAAAATACGTGCAGAAGAGAGGAAGAAAAATAGGGAAAGGATAGATTTTTTTTTTTCTTTCTTTTTAAAGTTGGGATTATCTGTGTGAGGTTTTTACCTTTCTAAGCAAGAAAGGTGGTCCAGGATTCCAAGAAGACCAGGACCAGTGATGCAACAGAGCCTTTTTTCCTGCCTTGCCATAAATCCCTTCCACCCCTCCATCGCCCTCCAATTTATCAATTCCCAAGTGACAGTGAGAGTGATCCATAGCCCCATTCCAAAGTCCTGCTTCCAAAAGCCTCCAAGCCCAAGAACTGAGGAATGCTCTGCAGAAGTAGGAGTTGAGAATCAGAAAATTTAGGAAAAGTTCCAAATGTTACATTTGTGGTTTGGAGACAGAGGAAAATCACTGGATTCATGTTCCAATATTCCCTTTGTCCAGCCAAGGAATACAGAACTGTCAGGGAGCTCCAGCTGCTGTTGGAGGTTCGGCATCTTCACAGGAAAAAGGAGGGGATGCAAATCAAAGGGACGGACGCATCCCGTGGAAATGTGACATGGAATGGCTGCAGCTCCTGGGATTGACCAGCACGGGGATTTCTGAGCTGAGCCAGGCTGCTCCCAGCAGGAAAAGGCACCCACAGGCTGGAAAGTGCAGGGAAATACCCCTGGGCTGGATAAACAATGTCCCTGGGGCACACCCCAAGGGATACACTGAATGCCAGCCCTCGAGCAGTGATGGACAGTGCAGGACACACCAGGAAAGGCCCTTCAAGCCAGTCACGGATCCATGGAATTCTTGGGGCTGGAATGGACCTTAAAGCCCATCCAGTGCCACCCCTGCCATGGCAGGGACACCTTCCACTGTCCCAGGCTGCTCCCAGCCCCAGTGTCCAGCCTGGCCTTGGGCACTGCCAGGGATCCAGGGGCCAGGGCCTGCCCACCCTCCCAGGGAACAATTCCTCTTTTAGTGGAAAATTGCCCCCTCCTTGTCTCACCAGCCGTCAAATCCAGGATGTTTCTGTTTTCCCTCAGGTTTTACGAGTGGAAAGTGTTGAACAAATGTCCAGGAATATCCATGGACAGGAGGGAATAGGATGAGCTCCCCGCCATGTGAGGATGGAATCCACACCCAGGGGTGGCCCTGGCTTTGGGGATGGCAAAATGAGCAGGTTTAGGGCTGGAGGGCCCTCTGAACGTCCCTTCCCAGCACAGGGGACTCCTTGATCCGACTCCTGTCCTGAACAGGGATGTGGCACATGGACAAGGAGTCTGGATTGAGGCTGGAGGAGGAGGCCCAGCCGTGCTGGAGCTGCTGGATGGCTCCATGTGATGGATCCGAGCAGCCTTGGAGCCCTGGCTTACACAGGGATTACCCCAATCCTTTCATTAGCTTAAATCCCGCTTTTCTCCAGCACAGGTGAGGCAGTTCCAAGGAGAAAGGAGTGAGCAGTGCAGGAGCACACCCCCCTTTCTGCCAAGGAGGAGCTGGGAAAAATCCCCTCTGTTAAACTGGGATGAATGGGACATGATTGACAGCCCTGGTCCTGCTGTTCCTCACTCCAGAGTGGATGGAGCTGCTCTCGCAGCAGCTCGGGGAAGGAGCAGGAAAAACCCCAGAAGAGGTTTCTTAATTAGGAAAATTTCATTTCTGCAGATTAACATATTTATTAGAGCCATTAATCATCCCTTCCTGTGTCCTACCAGAGCACAGCTCGGCAGGAGCAGGGTGGGATGGGGGAACTCCAGCAGGGAGCCAGTGGCTTCCAGAGGAGTATCCCAGCACAGAGCATCCTTCTGCTCCAGGGCCACTGGGAATGAGCCAGGAGTAGCCTTGACAAAGTTGTCACCACTGCCACAGGAGGCTAAAAAAGAGCTGCAGAGGGACTGGGGACAAGGGATGGAGGGACAGGACACAGGGAATGGCTCCCACTGCCAGAGGGCAGGGCTGGATGGGATATTGGGAATTAGGAATTGTTCCCTGGGAGGGTGGGCAGGCCCTGGCACAGGGTGCCCAGAGCAGCTGGGGCTGCCCCTGGATCCCTGGCAGTGCCCAAGGCCAGGCTGGACACTGGGGCTTGGAGCAGCCTGGGACAGTGGGAGGTGTCCCTGCCATGGCAGGATGGGATGAACTTCAAGGTCCTTTCCCCCCCAGGCTGTTGTATGGACTCAGAGGAACCAGGCTGGGGTCCCATCCAGTGGTGTGAGGGATGGGAAATGCTCCAGCCCTGATTTCTGGGTCATTGCCACCTCCTGCCAACACCATATCCCCACCCAACAGGGCGAAACAGGTTCTCCAAATATTTGTTTCAGGATCTGTTGCAGACAGTGCTGCCTCCCTGACCCCTCAGCCCACCCAGGCCCAGCAGCTCCCACCATGAGGGCACTGCTTTAGAACTTTAAATGTGGAATATAAATGCAAAATACAAATGAACTGTAAGGGATCACTTTGTACCCCTGAGGCTCCTCCTGGACCAGCTGGGGGTTCCTTCTCCTCTTCTGTGACCCTTTTTGGGGGTCAGGGAGGTGCTGGTGTGTCCTGGTGGGAGGGGACAGGGAGCCTGGCTGGCCACACTTGTCACCACCGTGCAGTGAATTCTGTGCTCTCCACCCTTCACTCAGCGACCTTCTCCTCCCTTTTCCAGCACTCCCAGAGCCCACCCAGACTTTGAGTCCTCCTTCAGCATCCCTATACAAACAACTTCATTATTGTCCTAGTGTATTTTCCCTGCTAAACCGCATCTGCTCTGCTCCTGGAGGAGAAGCAGAAGGAATTTGCTTTCCTCTCCCACCTGTTCCTGCTGCAGCCATCAGGAGGAAAGGAAACTGGTTGATTCTCTGAGCCTGCCCTAATTCCTGAGCCTGGGAAAGGGCGAGGAGCTGCTGTGTACTCCAGCTCCAGCCTCCACGGACGATGTGCTCCCAGGAAAGGGGACACCAGGACAGGCAGGGGAGGGAGCAGTTTTGGGGAAGTCTGGGCTGAGCAGGAGGACTTGGAAGCACTTACAGACACTCAGGAATAAGGATTTTTTAGAATGATGTTTCCTCTGAGCGCCAAAGGAGCAGATTCTGGCTGGATTTGCAGTGATGAGCAGCACAGAGCTCATCCATCACACTCACAGGGTTCCCCTAATTACAGATCCCCTTTGGGAGCTTCAGGCCCAACCAGTCCCTGACAGAATCCGAGCAGGGCCCTCCCTCTGCTCTGCTCCAACCAGGAGATTTTTCTTCATCTGCTTCTGACAGCTGCTGTGCTTGTTGGGAGCTGCTGTGCTTGTTGGGAGCTGCTGGCCAGCAGCCAGAGCCAGCAGCAGGGGTGGCTCAGTGGCACTGGGGCAGGAGATAAGAGCTCCCACGAGATCCAAGGCCTGGCCACGGTGGCACGAGGCACTGGCTCCCCCCAGTGTATCCCAGTGCCTCCCAGTTCAGCAGAACTCAGCTGGTTCAGTCAGGGATTTCCTGGCAAAGGTGGGAATCCCACATCCACCCCATATCTGCTCCATGGATTTGTGCCAAGGGCAGCAATACTCCAGCAGCGCAGCGCAGCGCAGCTCAGCTCAGCTCAGCTCAGCTCAGCGCAGCTCAGCTCAGCTCAGCTCAGCTCAGCTCAGCTCAGCGCAGCTCAGCTCAGCTCAGCTCAGCCCAGCCCAGCCCAGGCTCAGGGGCAGGTGCCCTTCCTCTGAACAGATGTTCATGGTTATTCTGCCCCTGAGCAGGTGTTTGTGGTTATTCTGCCCCTCAGCAGGTGTTCATGGTTATTCTGCCTTTGCCCCCTGAGCTATCACCTGATATCAATCTGCATCCCACAACCATTCCAGCTAATCAGTCACTAATTACATGATTGAATACCTCAGTGGCTTTTAGGAGTATCACACCATGTCGTGGCAGGAGTCAGGGATGTGCCAAAGATCCCCAACAAACCACCTGGGAAGGGAAATATTTACCCTAAGGCCGGGCTGGCCCCTGACTCCCTGTGGTTCTGGTCCTGTCAGTGTGTCCAGCTGCTACGGGGGATGTCCTTGCCCCTGGAAGGAGAAGGGGCTGCAATTGGTGTGGTGCAGTTTCAAAGTCCCTGCAGATGCATTTCTGATCCCCCTTTCTGATGGAAAAGGTTTAGAGAGAAGTCCATGATTTCCCCTGAGTCCCAAGTGCCTCACGATTCATTTTGTGCCCCCAGAAAAGTCCTGTCCCCACTTCCAGTCACCTGCCCTTGGTGAGCGAGGCAGAGGTGACAATCTGTGAGGAAAAAGCTGCTTTTTTCTGCTCAGACTGAAGTCCTGCTGGGCCTTTGGCAGCACCACAGCAGAGATGTTTGTCCCAGAGCTCCTGTGAACAGGAGCTGATCCCAAGGATCAGGACAGCGTTCAGCACTGGCAGCAGTTTGGGGCTCCTGAATCTTGGCAGGGAGATGTCACCTGAACAGGACAGCAAGAACTGATCCCAGCCAAGAGCTGCAGTGAAGCCCCTGCTGCTCCATAGCAGGAGGATGCATGAGCAGATCTGCAGGAGCCAGGGAATTTATTTGGGGAATTTATTTTCTGACATCTTAAAACTTTTCTCTGGGGATTTGCTGGAGGTTATTGTCAGAAGTACCAACTTAGATGGACCTCTTGTGGTTACTTACCTTTTGGAAGCATGGAAATATGGAAGAAAACATCCAGGATTTGTTTTGACCTCCACATCCATTAAATATTAACCTCATTTGCTCGCTAAGTAGGGAAGACAGGCCAGCAGGTCCACGGAGAGAATCCCTTCCTGTCTGCTCCATAACTCAGCTAATGATGGTTTTGGAACCAACTGTTCCAGGGAGCCAAATCCCAGCACAGGGCACGGGGCTGGCACGGGGAATGGCAGGAGATAATCAGGATGTGCTGGAGCAGATGCAGCAGCAGAGCAAGATAAATGGGTGGGAGTTAGGAGGGAAGCAGCAACGATGAATAGGGGCTTCGAGACCTGAGAGATGAAACAAGATAAAGAGCAATGAATATGTACATTCCCGGTAAACAAGGATTAATGGGAATGGGGCATGCAGCCAGGAGAGGTCTGCTGGAGCCAGGAGAGGGTGACAGGGCTAACGAGATGCTGAGGAGACAGAGGAGTGCTGGCAGACCTTGAACCATGACAGTGAGGAGGAAAAGAGAAGCCCAGGATGGGGCTGGCTGGGAGAGAGGACAGGGAGACCACGGGAATGTGGTGACAAGGGTGACCCAGTTGGTGTCACCTCACGGGGCAAAGGCAGGGCCTGATGGAGACAGTCGGGCCTGCAGCAGCTTGAGGCCCTTCACACCAGCTCCTGGGGATAATTTGGGAACCAAAACTTCTCTCCTAGGGAAGGGTGAAGCCTCATTGAGAGGGTGAAACCTCCCACCAGCTGCTCCACTTTACTGCCCAGAGAAGCAGAGTTCAAACCCTTTTTCCCTTTTCCTTTACAGCAGGACCTCCAGGGCTCCTTCTCCAGAAGGTTTCAGCCTTGATCCTCCTGCCCAGAGGATCCAAACGCCTTCACCCCCAGCTTTGGGCACTCCCTGCCCTCTGGTGCCATTGCAGAGGCCCAGAGGGGAGGAAGAGAAGGGTGAGGGAGGATCATTTGCCCACCCTGGAGAGGATTTTGGAGAAGAGGAGCTGGGGATGTGGCAGGAATTCTGGCCAAGGACAGGAGAGTGAGTGCTAAACTCCACCAGGTGCTGAGAGAAAGGAGCCATTCATTAAATGGAATTTCCCTTTTCCCACCAGGCTGCAGATTCCGCAGTGATAAAATTAATTAACAACTGCAATTAAACCCAAACCTCCCCTGCTTTGTCAGGATGAGCTGGGGTTTATAATGGCTCCAGCATCCAGGGGAAAGCAAGGGTAGGAAGTGCTCACAGGGATCCTCTGAGCCCTAAATCACTTTGTTCTTGTGGAAAAATTTATTAGGAGGTTTGGATTTGGGAAGGCAGGATCCAAATTCCCTGAGTATTCGGGGAAATTATGGCCAGGAGAGCTCCAGCTCTGAAGATGAGCTCCAGCTTCAAGACCTCAGGGATCCTGCATTCATGGCAGAGACCAGAGGGTGAGAAAGGTCCTGAGTGAAGAAAGTGTGGGTGCCCAGAGCAGCTGGGGCTGCCCCTGGATCCCTGGCAGTGCCCAAGGCCAGGCTGGACACTGGGGCTTGGAGCACCTGGGACAGTGGAAGGGGTCCCTGCCATGGCAGGGGTGGCACTGGGTGAGATTTAAGGTCCCTTGTCCAAAGTCCCTCTCAAACAGAAGTGTTGGCACTGCTGCTGCCCAAATTCTCCAGAGTGCGAGTCCTAATTCCGACTTCTGGGAGCAGCAATCCCATCTCATCCGTGCTCTTAATTAAATCAATTATCAGAAGTAATTGAATTAAGAGCCATTTATACAGAGCCTGATTATTTCAGGTCTTTGTAGAGCCCTTAAGAGAGCGAAGCTTTCAAGCAGGACCTGACTACAGCCAGGGAATGCAAACCTGGCCAGAGCAAGGAGAGAGGAAAACCCAGGGAAAAGCTCCACATCAGCAGTGTGCAGGGCAGGTGTCTGTGAGGCTGTGCAGCCTCTGGCCATGGAGACTCAGATCAGATGGAATCAAAGCCCTGAGCAGCCTTGTCTGACCTCAAACTCCTCCTGCTCTGAGCAGGAGATTGGTCCAGAGCCCTCCTGAGGAGCCTCCAAGCTGAATCCCGTGTGAGCACATCACTCATTAACGGGACATTGGCTCTCTTGGTGCTGCACAGTTATTAATTATCCACTGGATAACTCCTGTTAGGCTACCAGCAAACCTCTCCAGCCTTTTTCACCCCTTTTTTAGGGATTCAGCAATGCAGGAAGCACAGGGGCAGCAAACCCTGCAGCCACGAGCAGCAGCATCTTAATTACAGCTCCCTGCAAGTATGAGGAATCGTTTCACAAGGAATAGAATATTTGTGTTCTTGGGCTGGCGTTTTTAGCAGAGGCATTTCAGGGTTTTCTAGGCTCGGATTTTAAGTAAACGTGGCAGAATTCCCTGGGAACGAGGAGAGCTCTGCCACTACAGCAATAAAGGAGAGATTAGCACTTGGAGGGGAACATTTCAATTTGCCTACAGGTGCCATTTAAACCTTCTTGGCTGGGCCTTTCCTGTCCTCATTCCCTGAAATGGGCTGCCTGCCTGCCTAGCTGGGATAATGAAGTGGCAGCAGTGCAGGAATAACAAAAAAAAAAAAAAAAAAAAAAAAAAAAAAAAAAAAAAAAAAAAAAAAAAAAAAAGAATTAGTGCCTTTTAATTCCATTTTAAGGGAAATAAGCAAAAGGCTGCGTTCGTATAGACACAGAGCCTGGCGTGGAGCCTGGAGCTCTTCTTCAAGGATCTGTTGGAATGCCAGGGAAGGAAAAGCCTTTCTGGTTAAAACTTTTGCATTTCCCTCACCAGAGATGCCCCTGCTACAGCAGAGCCAGAGGAGGAACCAATTCCCATTGCTAAGTTCAGAGGGCTGAGCTTTACAGCAGCAACTGGGGTTTAATAACAGGCATTGAATAGAAATCCAGAATGTTTGCCTCACACAAAATGGGGATCAAATGGAAGCAGAGCTCTGGAGAGAGGAAAAACCCTTTCAGAGAGCCGGGCTCCAGAAAGAGGGGGGAGATTAATATTGACTGGATCCTGTGGGATCATCCCTGCTTGTGGATTTTATTTGTATTTGGAACATCTGAAAAAAAATAAGTGATTCCACGGCCTGAATTCTCGATCAGATTTAATTGTCACGTATTGAAGGATGACCTTGTAATGCCATTTTTGTCTTATTAAGAGATTTTTCTTCCCCCAGTTTCAGGCACTTGTTAGTGCCATAAAATGGCAAATGAAGCACTAATGAGAGGGAAAATCCTATGGGAAACAAGTCACCGTCTGCTGGGAATGCTGGGATGAGCCTTTGGCTGGCACGGAGATGTCCTCGTGGTGTCCCCTCCGTGTCTCACAGAGTTTCCTCGCAGCCCCGGCGCTGTGTCCTCCTTGCTTTTGGGCACCACCTAATGGCTCCTCGCCGCCTCACAGATCAGGGAAAAACGGGAAAAGCATTCCCAGTGTTGGTGGCAGCAGTGAAAGCAGAGAATTGCCTTAAATCCCCCTCAGCTCGCGAGGCAGAGCGAGGTCTGTGTGTCTGAGCCCTATCCCACTTCCCACCCTTCAGCTGGGACAAATTCCTCTCCCAGCTGGGATGGGAAGGGAGCACATCCAGTAAGGCCAGAAATGCAATCCTGAGTTTTAACCGTGCATGGAGTAATGAGCTACAGGGAAAATCTCCTTATGGATCATCCAGATTTATTAGAGAAAGTGTTCATGGAGCTGTGCACGTGGAAGGGTTGGGGCTGCACAAACGTGGAACTGTTTGGATTTTTAGGATTGATTGCAAGTCCTTACCTTAGGGAAAGATAATATTCCTGTGGGAATGAGAGCAGGGAGAGAGCAGGTCACGACGGAGCTCCTCTGACAAGACAAGTGGTCTCCTCCCAGCTTTCTTCCCAAACCAGAGGAGCGCTGGGGTGAGCACGTCGTCCCTGAGCCAGCCCTCAGCAGGTGCAGGGATTCAGGAATGCAGGGATGAGCGTGGAACGCCCATCCCAGAGCCCCACAGCGCCCGGGGTGAGCAAGTGCAAAGCATTTGGATCACGGGTTGTGCCCTGTTGAGATGTCTGTAACCCATTCTTTGCCATTTTGGTTTTACACCCCCAGCTGTTGTTTGTCTGCACCAGCAGGAAAGGGGGATTCTTCTTCCTTTCATGGAATCATGGAATGGTTTGGTGGGAAGGGTCTTAAAGGTCATCCCATCCAGTGCCACCCCTGCCATGGCAGGGACACCTCCCACTGTCCCAGGCTGCTCCAAGCCCCAGTGTCCAGCCTGGCCTTGGGCACTGCCAGGGATCCAGGGGCAGCCACAGCTGCTCTGGGCACCCTGTGCCAGGGCCTGCCCACCCTCCCAGGGAGTGACCACCCCAGAGTGTCCATCACAGAGTGACCACCCCAGAGTGACCACCACAGCCTGTCCACAACAGCATGTTCACCACAGAGTGCCCAGAACACCCTGCCCACCAGTGTGACCACCCGAGAGTGACCACCACAGTGTGACCACCAGAGCGTCACCACCACGGTGTGCTCACCACAGAGTGCCCACCACCACAGAGTGTCCAGAACACCCTGCCCACCACAGAGTGCCCACCACAGCTGCCCAGAGCAGAGCCTCCCAAGCCCTGCCAGAGCCGCGCTGTGATGGCGACGGGAGGAGGAGGAGGAGGATTCCTGCAAGGATTTGTCAGCGACACTGGGAAATCATTTGGGGTTTGCTAATTGGATAACGAGGCAATTACAGCCTTGCACGTGTAATTCCCCGCTCCGAGTGTGCTCAGACCATGGGATGAGGATGTCTCAGTGTGGGGGGAGGTTTGGATCAGCCCCTGAAGGATCTGTTCGACATCAGAGCTCTGCTCAGACTCAGGGAGAGTCTCCCAGCTCTGCCCCAGGGCCTGGAGAGCCCTGGCCCAGCCCCTTCCCTGCTCTGTACTTTGTCCTGTGGGGCTGCCCAGGGATCCCAACACTCCTGGAAGCACCAGGAAGCTCCTGAGGGATCCACACACCCCAAACCCCACCCCAAACACAGCCCAGACCCCCCCACCCACTGCCTGCCACAGCGGGATGGGGCTCACAGTGCTCCACACCCCCCTGGGCCACCCCTGCCCTCCTCTCCTGGACAGGTGAGAAACGTCCTCTCTTAGCTCCTCCACCACTCTGGAGGGCCAGACTCCCCTTTCCAGAGCAAAGCACCCCAAATTCACCTTCCCCTCAGTGCCCTCCAGCTGAACTCTTGCCAAGATGGTATTTGGGGGGGTTTCTCCCTTTTTCCAGCAGTCAGAGTCGTTCAGATGCCTCCTTTCCCCCCTCCCACCATTCCCACCAGAGGAGTAGCAGGGGGACACCAGGAGCCCATCTTCAGGCAGGCCTGTGGCAGCACCTGGCTCAAGGAAGCTTCTTCCTTGAGGTTTCACAACATTCCCACCTCTCCTTATTGTTTTAGTCCGTGTTTTTCATTAGGAAGAGCTGCCCCCCATCCTCTGCTCCTGCAGGTTCTCTGTGCTCAGCCCACAGAACTTCTGCTGACACCACTGAGATGTTCCTCAAACGTGGAGGTTTTTCCAGAGTTCCTTTGCTGCTGGATTGCAGGGGAATCCCATCAATGTGTGCAGGACACTTCAGCCTTTCCTCAGTTCTGGAAAGACACTTTGTGAAGTGTTAGTAAATCATGGAATCATGGAGTGGTTTGGGTGGGAAGGGACCTTACAGCCCATCCAGTGCCACCACTCCATGGCAGGGACACCTCCCACTGTCCCAGGCTGCTCCAGCCCCAGTGTCCAGCCTGGCCTTGGGCACTGCCAGGGATCCAGGGGCAGCCACAGCTGCTCTGGGCACCCTGTGCCAGGGCCTGCCCACCCTCCCAGGGAACAATTCCTTCCAAACATCCAAAATTTTGCCAAGTTCTGCATCTCTCTTCAGAACCTCAGCCCAGCACCTGACCC
This sequence comes from Promerops cafer, assembly GCA_013398275.1. Taxonomy (NCBI): domain Eukaryota; kingdom Metazoa; phylum Chordata; class Aves; order Passeriformes; family Nectariniidae; genus Promerops; species Promerops cafer. The sequence goes on from VZSE01002751.1 coordinate 40,269, forward strand.
CTTTTCCTTTGCGAACAGGAGATCCAGCCTGGTGACTCCTCTTTCGGGATCTTCTCTGCAGATCCTCCTGCTTAATCCCTTGAGCTCCTGGAGCCCCAAAGTCACTTGGGAATATCTAAGTAAAGCAAGAATTAATGCCTTTAGCAACACAATAGTCTTGGAATCATGGAATATCCTGAGCTGGATCCACAGGGATCATGGACTCCAACTCCTGGCCCTGCACAGACACCCCAAAATCCCACCCTGTGCCTGGGAGCATCAGTCAGCCTTACACCCAGGGAGACCTCTGGGATCATTAAATCTTTATTTACTCCATTTCCTCCCTTTGTCTACTCTAAAATTTCACTCTTTTATTTTACTGAAGGAGTTTTACACCCTGAGTCTCAGATTTAGCTGTAATTCTGACAGAATTGTCTCTGACTGTGCTCATAAATCTGTTCTGTGCCAAAAAACTTTGATTTTTGCTTTGTTTTGCTCTGGAATCGGGAACACTGTCACTGCTAGGTGGAAATGTCACAAAACTACATCACTATAATTTTTATGTCCCTGTTGCAAAATGCCTTTGTGCTGTGTTTGCATTTTGAATTTGCTGCTGGAACAATAACATCCCATTTGGGTCACAATCAGGGGCCTTGTGCTAGGATAAAATTTTATGCCTAATCAGAATAATTTGGGTTGTTTTGTGGGCATTTGGAGGTTTGTGATGTCCCAAACCATTCGCTTTGTTGCTTTTAAGTGGCCAGGTGTGCTAAGTAGGGGTTTTACTGTCAGTCAGCCACCCATAATTGGCTTTGGAAGCAGAGACTTGTGGTTTTCGGAATATTTACAAGCAAGTGGTGACATTTTCGACAGATCAGGCAAAGCTGCTGACTCGAAAAAGCCTCACTTTTGTGACTATCAGCAACATGACCTCCCTGGTTTGGAAGGAAAAAGAAGGGATTGTGCTGTTTAGAGCTGACAATGAGGTTTCACAGCTTTTCTCAGATTCACGGGGTTTTCCTAATGCAGCTTGGTGATGGAAACTGCCCTGGGAGGGATGGATTCCAGCCCTGCACAGGGACTCAAACTCCAGCCAGGGTAAGTTCTGCCCTAGGGAATGTTTTATTGGGATAACCTACAGAATCATGAAATCCTGGCATGGTTTGGGTGGGAAGGGACCTTAAAGCCCATCCAATCCCACCCCTGCCATGGTCAGGGACCCCTCCCACTGTCCCAGGCTGCTCCAGCCCCAGTGTCCAGCCTGGCCTTGGGCACTGCCAGGGATCCAGGGGCAGCCCCAGCTGCTCTGGGCACCCTGTGCCAGGGCCTGCCCACCCTCCCAGGGAACAATTCCTGATTCCCAATATCCCATCCAGCCCTGCCCTCTGGCAGTGGGAACCCTGTGTCCTGTCCCTCCAGGCCATTGTCCAGTCCCTCTCCAGCTCTCCTGTTGACTCCCTTTAGGTCCTGGAAGGCCAAATTTGGGTAAACCCAAAGTTTCTTTTCTCCAGGCTGGACAATCCCAACCCTCCCAGCCTTTCTACAGCAGGCCAGGAAGCAGCAAAATTCCCACTTCTCCTTATCAACAAAACACATCGAGCAGGATACACTGTCCCATCACATTCCCAGTGGAGATTGCTTGTGGGGGCACACACTGGGTCTGGCTGAAAACCATTAAAATTCAAGATTAATTCTAAAATAGTCACCATTCTATCCTTCCTGAGAGCAATCCCAGAACGTGGAGTCAAAGACAAGCTGATGTAACTGGGAGAATCTTTTCTGTGGCCATGTCTGCAGTGTCTTTGTGAGCTGCCACAATCCCATGAAATCCATGATATTTTGCCTTTTTCTTCTTAGACTCAGTCCTGCATCGCTCTCAAAGTTGTGACAGTCACCACAAAAACGGTGACACATTCCTGTCAGAGCTTTACACCTCCAACTCTTCAGGAGGCTAAAATCCAGCACTAGAGTTGAGCCCAGCTGAAAAACCAGCTTGGATTTGGGTTTCAAGACGGAAATAACCTGATGTTGGCAAACTGGTATTCCAGGAGGTAACCATAGAAACGTTCCCAGGGATGGATGGGGGAGATTCAAGGTTGCAGGAAGGCGGGAACAGGCTCTGGATCCGTTTTTGTTCGTGTGAGGGCAGCACCCTGGTGAGGGACTATTGGTTGCATTAAGGAGCTGCCTCCATGCAGCTGCAGGTGATTCCCACGTGGATGAGAGCCCCTCTTCCCAAAGGACAGCAGCTCCTGTGTGTGCACACATGCAGGTGTTGCAGCTCACATTTCCGTTATTATTCCCTTATTCCATCTTGGAGTGATGCACGGTGCCTGGAGTGCCCCACGCAGCAAACTGGGACCACGTGGCTGCTGCCCTTGGAGCCAGTGGCTGGATGCTGGGGAAAAGGCTCCTGCTTTTACGTTTGGGAAGAGTCCAATGGGTGCAGGGGAGAAATTCCCAATTTAGCACAGGGCTGAAACTCTTCTCCTGAGGAGCAGCTGAGTGGGGTGGAGAAGAGAAGCTCCAGGGACACCTCAGAGCCCCTTCCAGGGCCTAAAGGGGCTCCAGGAGAGCTGGAGAGGGACTGGGGACAAGGGATGGAGGGACAGGACACAGGGAATGGCTCCCACTGCCAGAGGGCAGGGCTGGATGGGATATTGGGAATTAGGAATTGTTCCCTGGGAGGGTGGGCAGGCCCTGGCACAGGGTGCCCAGAGCAGCTGTGGCTGCCCCTGGATCCCTGGCAGTGCCCAAGGCCATCTGCTTGAAGCAGCCTGGGACAGTGGAAGGTGTCCCTGCCATGGCAGGGGATGGCACTGGATGGGCTTTGATGTCCTTTCCCACCCAAACCATTCCCTGATTCCATGATTCCATGACACAGCCCTGATCTAAAGGCCAGCAAGTGCCATCCCCCAACGCCCCCAGCAGCTCTCAGCCCTCCCCAGGCAATCCAGGCCTGGCAGAAACTCCAGTTCCCAAAATTCAGATTTGCACCAGTCCTTGTAGGTTTGAACAGCTCATTATTTATTGCATCCTTCTGCTTTTAAAAACTCAAGACCAAACTCTCTGTTTGCCAAAGAAACTGTGCCACCTGTGTGACACAAAAACACCTGGGGACATTTTCCATCCACTTTGCAAGAGCAGGCACAAGATTTTGGACAAGTCTCCCTATTGACGAACTTCCACTCATATGAAAATCCAAATTAAAGCCATCAGACTTGATTGGCTTTGGGATTGTAGCCCTGTGCTCCCCACACTTGTTTGGATAATCTCTAATGAATCATTAGGTGGGAATCGGAGGAGCAATCAGGGTTTAATTTGTTTCACGATAGTCCTGCAAGATTCCATGTTTATTTTAATTATATTGAAAACCAGGAATCCTTCATGGAAATTTGTTCTGAACTGTTGCTGCTGTGAAAATAAAAATAAAGGGAGAAGCAAAGCCATGGACTCAATAAAAACACCCAGATATGAGAATATTTCTCCAGGTTATCCTCCCTGCCTGCCACTGGAACAAGCAAAGCCTGGACAGAGAATCCCAGAATCATCACAGAATCATGGAGTGGTTTGGTTTGGGTTGGGAGGGACCTTAAAGCCCATCCAGTTCCAGCCCCTGCCATGGGCCTTCCACTGGACCAGGAGCAGAGGAGATGAGGCTCAGGAAGGGCTCAGCATGGAGATCCCATTCCAGAGGTTTTCCAGAAGAAAGGATGTGGGTCTAAGGCCTGGACATTGTTGCTTGTGGACATTCCTCCATGGAATTTACATTCCATACATCTTCACAACAAAAACATTGCTGTGAGCCCCAGGTACCATCAAACTTCTCCCCCCAGAAACCTCTAAAAACACTACAAAGGACCAAGGCTTTAATGGTCCCATGGAGATTTTGTCTTTGTTTGCTTTTAATTCTTGCTTCAAATTCAGTACAGCTACTTCTCATATGCATTCCAGAATCATGGAACCACTGAGACTGGAAAAACCTTCCAGGTTCACCAGTCCCAGCTGTGCCTGATCCCCACCTTGTCCCCAGCCCTGATCCCTGAGTGCCACGTCCAGGACACCTCCAGGGATAGGCACTCCAAACCTCCCTGGGCAGCCCCTGCTGAGGCCTGAGCACCCTTTCCGTGGAGAAATTCCTGCTGGTGTCCACCCTGAGCCTCCCCTGCAGCAGCTTGAGGCCTTTTCCTCACATCTGTGAGTGTCCCCAAGGAGTGAGGACTCACACGGGTGCATCTCACAGGATGACCCTCACTGGAGCTGGCCCAGCTCGTTGTCACAGGCCACAAACCCTGCTTTTACCAGGAAAAAAATTACCTGGGAAAACAAATCTCCTATTGGTACCCCAACCCTGATGTCTTGCTAATGGTACAACACACAGAGAGACACGGCTGAGCCATGGCTGAGTTATTTGTCTTTTCTTTTCCCTATGTCAAAGGCTAAAATAAACCCAGAGCAGAATCCAAACCCAAAAAAAAAATAAAAACCAGCCCCATTTCTCCCTTTCCAACATGCTCCTGTTAATAAATTTGGACTGATGATCTATTTGAGGGGGACACGCTCCTGCCCTTTCTTTGTGGTATCTGGACAGCTTCTCTATAAAATTAATAACAAGAATTAAATCCCCAGTGAGCTCCAGGCAGTATCTGATCCTTCTCCCTGCCAAGGACAAAGCTCTGCTCCGTGTGGGTTTAACAGGGCTCTGATAACCAGAGCAGAAGAGAAGAATTGGGTTTTAGCACAAAGAATTTTAGAGATTTTCAAATATAGTCCCAAAAGGAACGTGAAACCAAACATTGATATTTTCTTCCTGGGTAATTCTTGAGGGGGAAATACCAAGCAGCCAATGAAAGGATTTAATTTGGACACAATGCAGCGGGATTTTGATTCTGAAATTGGATAATCAATTACAATATATTATATTATAAACATATTGGTCTCTGCAGTCTGGCAGGCAACAGTTGGAAAAGCAAATGGGGAAAGTTTCCACTGCAATATCCTGCAGGGATCAAAAATCCTCCTCTTGGAGAGCCAAGACAGCAGGAGGCAGAGGGAAACCCTGGAGGCTTTCGGAGTGGAAGGAGCTTGGTCACATGGAATTTGTTGGGTCTGATGCAGACCCCTCCAAAAGTGGTGGTGGCCCAAAGCAGAGGGACTGGGCCACACTTGTGGCCCAGAGGCAGCTCCTCCACCTGGGATTTCAGCTCACTTCTGTCACTGAGATGTGGAATCACAGAATCATGGAAAATCCTGAGCTGGGAGAGACCCAAAAGAGCTGGAGAGGGACTGGGGACAAGGGATGGAGGGACAGGACACAGGGAATGGCTCCCACTGCCATAGGGCAGGGATGGATGGGATATTGGGACCCACCAGGAACATCAAATCCAGCTCCCAGCCCTGCACAGACCCCCCAACAATCCCACCAGGACCTGATGGAATCAAAATACTCCGTCAACACGAAGGCCCATCTTCCCATTCCCTGATCTCTGTGTGAGAACAGAGGGAAGGAAAACACAATTTTATCTCTGTGCTTGGAGCATCTCGTGTTGGCCACAGCTCAGGACTCAGTCTGAGGGCTTCAAGTTTGTTTCTACAAGTAAAAGAAAAGAAGGAGAAAAGGAAACAAAAAGAAAGAACCCTCTGAGGGCTTCAGGTGCATGTTTGTGCTCAATAACATCTCCTGTCCTTTCTCGAGGTGTTTCTTTAGGCACAGATGGAATTCCCTGATCCTTCCAGACACCAAGGACAAGAGTTGTTCAATTCAGCCATATTTTGAGGGGAAAAAACACCAAATGAAATTTTGAATGAAAAACCCAAACCATTCCATCGAGTCAGGTCTATATCTGCTCTCATATCATCCTGTTCACTGGCTGCCCATTTTCACTGGATAATCTCAGGAATTCCCATTCCCACTCCTGTATCTCTGTCCCAGCTGAACCAGCCCAGCCTCCCTTGGAGGCCATTCCAGGTCTCTTGTCCCTCTTGTTGCCTTTCTCTGCTCCAAGTTCTCTTTTCCAACCTGTTCCTGCTTTTCCAGCGCAGGGATCAGGAGTGCACCCTGGAGGAGCAGGAACGCGTGGTGTCCTCTCCACCCCTTCATCCTGACATCACCTGCAGAATCTGTGGCACCACTGAGCCTGGATGTGCAGAGGAATCCAGGATTTCCCTCCTGAGCAGGAACAGCCACTCCGGGGCACACCCTGGGGAGTGGCTGGTTTTGCCTGGCAGTTGTTGCATTTCCTTGGAATTTCCTGACTGGATCATGGAGCATCCCAAGCTCCTGCAGCAGCTCTTTGCCATCAGCTCCTATTTCCCCCTCCAAGGTGGGGAATGACACAGGACGAGCCCGTTTTGCTCAGCAGGTTGGATTTCTCCTTCTGCTGAACTGAGAGAAGGAGATGAGGCTGAGTTTACTCATCCTAGGGGGAAAAAAAAACACAGCAGAAAATTAAAAGTTCTGGAGAACAATTTTCCTAATTAACTCCCAGACTCCAAGCCCCAAACCTGGTGTATTTATTAATCTTATGACTCAGAAATGCATTTTTCTATACATGGCTCATCTGTCTTGTACTTTAACTGCTGTTCTGTGTCCATCATCTGAAAAATATTGGACATAAAAAAGAATGGATGGATGAAACCCAATACATGTACAGAAACTCCCGGATTTTACTGTTTTCCCTAAATTTTTGTCATGTTGAGGAATGCAAGGAAATTCCCAGCACAAAGAGGGCAATAACACTGAGCAACTTTAAGATGCTGTATAATAACCTGGAATATTAAAATTAATTGCTTAATTGAAAGGAATTGGGTGAATTAGTACAGCAATACAACCTCCAAAGTGGAGAAAGTACTTAAAAATTCACTATTTATTATTTGTATTTTGTTTTATGTATTTTTTACAATAGAAAACAGAAAGGCTCCTTGCACACTGCAGACATCTCAATCTATAGATCCACATAATTCTAATTAATTCCATCAAATCACATGTCACACTTCCTGAATTAGTGCATACCTGGATTGCTTATCAAATGGACCTGACCTGGAAAATGCAGGGGAGTGGAGATGTTAAATTCATTGGGATAAAGATTCCAAGAAAAATAGGTCCTCTTCTCTTCTCTTCTCTTCTCTTCTCTTCTCTTCTCTTCTCTTCTCTTCTCTTCTCTTCTCTTCTCTTCTCTTCTCTTCTCTTCTCTTCTCTTCTCTTCTCTTCTCTTCTCTTCTCTTCTCTTCTCTTCTCTTCTCTTCTCTTCTCTTCTCTTCTCTTCTCTTCTCTTCTCTTCTCTTCTCTTCTCTTCTCTTCTCTTCTCTTCTCTTCTCTTCTCTTCTCTTCTCTTCTCTTCTCTTCTCTTCTCTTCTCTTCTCTTCTCTTCTCTTCTCTTCTCTTCTCTTCTCTTCTCTTCTCTTCTCTTCTCTTCTCTTCTCTTCTCTTCTCTTCTCTTCTCTTCTCTTCTCTTCTCTTCTCTTCTCTTCTCTTCTCTTCTCTTCTCTTCTCTTCTCTTCTCTTCTCTTCTCTTCTCTTCTCTTCTCTTCTCTTCTCTTCTCTTCTCTTCTCTTCTCTTCTCTTCTCTTCTCTTCTCTTCTCTTCTCTTCTCTTCTCTTCTCTTCTCTTCTCTTCTCTTCTCTTCTCTTCTCTTCTCTTCTCTTCTCTTCTCTTCTCTTCTCTTCTCTTCTCTTCTCTTCTCTTCTCTTCTCTTCTCTTCTCTTCTCTTCTCTTCTCTTCTCTTCTCTTCTCTTCTCTTCTCTTCTCTTCTCTTCTCTTCTCTTCTCTTAACCTTCCCTTCCCCAGAGGGTCCCTACTGCCCCTCCATCATGTTTCACTCAGTGGATTCTCCATGCCTTAGGACAAATCCACACTGAAATCCAAATTGAAATCCAAAAAAAGGAGAAATCAAAATCTTCCTTCATCCAGCAGGGTTCCTGTGAGGCCATGGACTCTGCTTTGAGGTCACTGTCCCAGGTATAATTCCTGTAGAAATCCAGCTTTTTTTAGGAATTTTCTACGTCCATATCCTTTTGGGACAATCCTGACACAGATAATGGGAATACCTCAATTAGGGACGCACCAGACACATTTTTGTGGCTCTGGAAACCCGTCTCAAACACAAAGTGAGGAGTCATCCAGAGGGGGCCTGGGTGGGACCTTCTGACCTGCAGAGGTTCAGCAGGTGATGCTCCTAAAGGTCCAGGGACCATCCCTGTGCAGGGATGAGAAGAGGATGTCCAGTGAACAGCAGTGGGGACAAGACAGAAATTTGGAAATTTTTTTTGCTGTCCCAGGGGAGGATCTCGAAATCCCTGGAAGATCTTGAGGAGGATGGAGACCTGAGCGTGAGGAGCTCTCAAGCCTCCTGTTTGCCAGCAGCTTTCAGGCCCTGGTTGGAAGGCATCTTCCAAAAAAAAAAGAATGCAAAAGGACCACTTTCCTGATTATCCTTTGGGAAGGAACAGATCCAAAGGGAAGCTGGATGTGAAAGCACCACGGTGCCTCCACCCTCTCCCCATCAACCTCCTGGGAGAAGTTCCTCCCCTGCTCCTCTCACCTGACCACCCATCACTCCTTCCTGGATAAATCCTGATGGCCCTAAAGATATTTATTCTGAATCCCCAAATCCTTGCAGTGGACCCCATTCCCTTGGGAATCCTGCAGCTGGGAGTTCAATTACCCAGCACCTCATTAGTGTGTCCTCTCCACCAGCCACTGCTCAGCCTTGGAACCACAGATCTGACCACAAACTCCAATCTGGACAAACACCAGCAGGTTAATTGCTTTATTAAAGCAAATTTATTTAAATCGCTGCATTTCCAATTAATTCAGCTCAGATTCCAACTCCTTCAACTCAAACCCATGGCACGGCAGAGTTTCTTTTGGAGAGCAAAATCACTCATTCCCTGCCCTTAGGGATAAAAGTTTGGGGTCATTATATTTTGCCTCAGTCCGCTGGGATTATCCAGCGCATCTGAAATCTGGAGTTTCATCACAACCACGCAAGGAAATGTGAAATTATTGTCTGGAGCATTCCAGGACTCTGTTACAAACTGGAGATCTCCGTGTCATTACCAACTCTTTCCATAGGCACTTTTTTTTTCCTGGGAAGCTTTGAACTCCATTAGCATAATAAGCTGTTCCTCAAATCCTGATTGCTAATTAAAGCCATATATTATTGTCAGCTCCCCCATTGCTGTGTGGGCTCAGTTTTCCCTCATTAAAGTGTAATAAATGCTTCTTTTTTTCCTTTCTTTTTGTTTCCCTTTCTCCATCTTTTTTTTTTTTTTTTTTAACTTGCAAAAACAAACTCGGAGCGAACTTACATAAAACTGGATTAGTTCTTTCCCTGCTTTCTGGAGGGAAACTCTACAGCTTATTCAGCACATTTTCCATGTGTTTTCCACAAATAAAGGACTGTATTGACTCCCAAAGATATCACACAGCTCCGGAGCTAATTAAAAGTCAGCTTCTGTGCAATTATCACGGCACAGGGAGAGCACAAACAGCTAAAAATTCACAGATTTTCTTTGAAACTCACCCCTGGAGTTACTCTGTGCAAATACTAAATGAGGAAGTCAATTAAAAAAAAAAAAAAAAAAAAAAAAAANNNAAAAAAAAAAAAAAAAAAAAAAAAAAAACAGCCAGGGAATGATGGTTGTTCTCAGCACAGAGGGGGTTTAAACAGCTCTGGAGTCCCATGGAGGTTCCATGACCCAAAATTAGGAGACAAAAGGAGATGTGGGATGTTAGATTGGAACCCAGCTGGGCCAGGCTGAGCAGCCTCTTCCCACAGAGGAAATATCACCAGAAATAGCCAGGAGAATCCAGAGGAGTGAGAAAAAGAAAGAAGCCACAAAGGGAACAGAGTAAACCCACAAAGAAAAGCTTGGACTTGGTGATCTTGGAGGTCTTTTCCAGTTGTAATGATTCCATGAACGCATGGCTGGAGAGGCTGGAAGGGTTTCCCACCCCCAGTGCTGGATGTCTACCCCATGGATGGATTCCAGAGCATGCCATGGGTCGTCTTTAAACATTCCTGAGTTTCACGGAGAGGGAATCACCCATTGTGGGTGAGCAGGATGTGCTGGGATACAAAACCACCTGGAATTGGCTCAGTGGGTCAGGGCAGGGTGCTAGCACCGCCAAAATCCTGCATTTGATCCCTGTATGAGCCATTCTCCTTAGAGCTGGACTTGGTGATCCTTGTGGGCCCCTTCCAACTTAAATACTCTGGGATTTTGTGTGAAATTTAATCCTTGCAGAGGGCAGGGCTGGATGGGATATTGGGAATTAGGAATTGTTCCCTGGGAGGGTGGGCAGGCCCTGGCACAGGGTGCCCAGAGCAGCTGGGGCTGCCCCTGGATCCCTGGCAGTGCCCAAGGCCAGGCTGGACACTGGGGCTTGGAGCAGCCTGGGACAGTGGGAGGTGTCCCTGCCCATGGAGGGGTGGCACTGCTTTAAGATCCTTCTCATCCCAATCCAGTCTGTGGTTCTACCATTCCTACATGGAATTGCGGGAGTCACATCCAAATGTTTAAATCCCGGAATACTGAAGGTCAGCTCAGGGCTGAAGAGAGGCCACAGGCCAGGCTGTCCCTGCTCCTCCCATGGAGAGAGGATGTGGGACAGGATCAGCTCCGTGTTTTCCCAGCTCCTGCTTCTTACTTTCTTTAATGAAAAATAGCAGTTTCCAGAGAAAGGAGCGTCCCCGCCAAAACAAGCTAGGATCCTGGAGTCTCTCCGTGGTCTTTGGGAAAGGCTCTTCCATGGCAGAGCAGGAATCAGGGAAGAGACTTCTTCTGTCCTGGGAATAAATGCTCATCCCATTCACTGCAGTGTTTCCCAGGCATTGATCCGATTTTCTCTGAAAACCGTGATCCCACTGAGGGCTTTCAGCCAGGAAGGTCCCCTTTCCTGTCAGGTTGGATACAGGAGAGGGTTGGAAGTGGAAGAATGGCAAGGAGGGGGTCGATTCCAAGTGACCTGGCAGGTGAGCATGTCGAGGCTGGGAAAACAAGTGTGGGAAACCCATCTCTGATCCTTACTGCTCTGTTTTGGGAAGCAGAACCTCTCTGTAGGGTAAGGGAGGTGTTTGGAAAGACTTGGAGGAAAACTCTTGCTCTCCAGGGGAGTAGAAGCTCCACAGCCATGCTGTGGTATCCCAGAAAAACCTAGGGACATTTATAAGTGTAGGAAAAGTCCAGCAATGTGGGGAAAAACACAGGAATTGTGCAAAAAACCCAAAAGTCCCCCTGAGAAGCACCTGCAGTGCAGTGTTTCCATGTCACTCCCTCACCTCCCCAAATTAAATTAATTTAAAAGTATTAGCTGGAGTTATTAATCTTTCTGTAATTGCTATCTCAATAATAAGGAATTGATTAATGATTGCATTAGGAATTATAATAATAATTATTAAAATTTATGCTGGCCAGTAATTACCAAATGCCTGCTAATGGGTGGAATGGAATCACTGAGCTTTCCCTTGGAGGAGTCAGGAAAGTGAGAGGAAACACAAAGTTTTTGGGAGCTGTGGAACTGAATCCTGATGAGAATCATTCCAAGCCTGTCCTGACCTTGGTGCTGAGGTCAGGGATGTCTGGGATGTTCCTGGAGTCCCGTGGCACAGGAGACAAAATTCCTGCTACTGGATCATCTCAGACACCCCTCTGGTGCCCTTCAGGCTCCTGGAGTTCAGCAAATTTCTAAATTAAGGCGTTTCTCAGAAGAGGGCATAGCCGACCTTGGCAGTGCTCTGGTGAAATGCAGAGGAAATCATGGAATTATGGAATCATTATGGTTGGAAAAACCCTTTAAGGGCATTGAGTGCAACGTCACCACAACACCCCCACATGAAAATGAGAAATGCACTTATTTTATTTCACTTTCATTAACAACAGCTACAAATGGCCCCAAAAGAGGAGGAACCAGGGACTGTGGATTTTGTCTTCTGCTCCCACCAAGATCTGCACTGGAATATCTCCTTCCACCCTAAATGGAGAATTTCCACTCTCCCAGGTTCCTCCAAGCCTCACCCAACGTGGCCTTGGACATTTCCAGGGATGGGACAAAACCCCTGGACAAAACCAGAAAGAAAATGGGGGCAAAGAAAATGAGGACATCAAATTTTCCTTTAGGAGAACTTCTACTGAAGACCCAGAAACCTGGAAACTTTTTAAGGTAATTAGCTCAAAACGAGGTAGTTAAGAATATCTACAGTGGAAGGAATCCTCATATGATGATTTTACAGTTAATATTTAATAATGGTCCTAAAAATACCTGCCTGAGCACAGTGGAAATTGCAGAGCCTCCAGGAGGTTGTTGGGCAAAAGTCCAAGGAGATATTTTTTATTTTCTGAGTTTTCAGAGGTGTGGGGCCCTCTCACCCCTTGCTGCTGTCATTCCTGGGGTGCCAGGACTTCTTTCCCATATTTTGCCATTTTTTAAAGCTGTAATAAAAATCCACCTGGCACAGATCAAAAAATGTTCAAAAATTGGTCTTTGCATCCATGGAAAACTCTGCCAGCTCTGCCTTCCTCCTGCTGGATATTCCCTGGATGTGGCAGGTGGAGAAGTTCAGGCCAATCCCAGCTGGCTCAGTCAACTCTACAAGGTCTTGAATTTGATTTTTGTAGATCAAAAGATCTTCCACCTCATGATTCCTGAGTTTTCCAAGCAGGCTGAGATCTTCCCCCTGTGCAGGAGATGGGAAGCACAGACATCACTCCATGAACTTTGAGGCACCAACACTTCCCACGGAAAGGCCGGACATGGAGCTCTCTGGAGAAGGAGAGAGCACATTTACCCACCTTGGAGGAAAAATGAAGCCCTGGTGGCTCCAGGTGTAATTTTCCTGGCAGTGACTGCTGCCTTCCTTAACCTCGCCCACATTATCAGCACATCCCTGTCACCAAAGGGAAAACTGAGCCCTGGGAAAGGCTGTGGAAGGATCACATTTCCCAGTGGTTGTTAGTCCAATAAGAGCAGGAAATCCTGAAAGGTGCACAGCTCAGGCCTTGTTTCCACTGGTTTTAAGTCCAGACTTTCACTTTAGGCCTGGGCTCAAGGTGGTTTTGCTCAGGATTTTCACCTCCATCTTTTACCATCCCTTCCATGTCCATAAGGAGGTGCTTGGTCCTGGCTCCAGGGCTGGGAAGGCAGGGATTTTTGGTGGTTTTTTTTGTTTTTTAATATTTCGATTTTTATTTTTCATTTTCATTTTATAAATTTTCAAGTCATTCTAATGTGACAAAATCTTACCAGACAGCCATGGCTGAAGTCCCTAGAGGAAGCTGAGCTATCCCAGGACCAAAGACAGGGATGTGCCTCTTTCCCAAGCTGCAGTCTCTCGTTTTCTCCTGTGAAGTTCAAGAGAACTGTGAGGATTTAGGACAATCACCCAGCTGTGTTGTAGGACATTCCCAGGCCTGAGTTCTCCCCCTGCTCTCCACAATTCCACGTCTCGGTGCCATCCCCTCACTGCCTATTTTTATGCACATTCCTCGGGGAGAAGACACCCCATAACATGGAATCATGGGGAAAATCCTTCCCTTCCTTGGGACACTCAGCACAGAACTCGGGGAGAAAGGGATAAGAGGACATCTTAGGAAATAGCAGAGTAATAAATGACAGCTGAACCTAAATCTCTGCTTTATCCCAGGGGTGACAGCAGCAGGACACCACCCACAAGGCCCAGCCTAAGCAGAGGTTTCCCACAGGCTCCGATGGAGCACAGTGGGAGGCTACTGGAATACATCAAGAGAGACTCCGTTTTCTTCATGCGGGAAAAGCCCAATCTTTATTCACATAACTTCCTTTATCCAGTTTCCACAGACCTCGCGTGCAACATCTGTTGGCTGGCAGTTTTCTTAGTACTTCATTTCTTGGTCAGGAGGTGATTCGTGTGCACGCGCTAAGGCTCAGGTTGTTTACATTTTCCGTTTGTGGGTTCTCGTGGAACAGACCTAATGTTTATGCAGGTGCACTTTATTTTTCACCCAAGAACAGGTTTTTATGTTAACGAGCTAGTCATTCCAAGAGTGTTTCCGCGTGGAACTGGCACAGTACTGGCTGCACTTAGAAGAAGTGACAGGCCAGCTATTGATTTAACAGAGCAGGCCTGATTTTATGAGGCCTTTCTTTTATAATTTCTCTGCCTGTCTGCAACAGGAGGCCATCAAAAGAATCATGGAATCGTGGAATGGTTTGGGTAGGAAGGGACAAATCCCAGTGGGCCAGGATGCTCGGGGAGAAGGGATCATCTGAGGTCAGCTGGAAGGTCCTCAGGCCTGCCCGAAGACACAGCTGCTGTGAGCACTCACATTGATCTCCCCAGGCCCCCCCATCCATTTTGGGCTCCAGAGGACAGTTAATCTTCCTGAGGAATAAATACCCTCAATTACTGCAGAGGGAAGAGGAGCAGTGTATTTATTGGGAGGAAATCGAAAGTAATTACTGTGGAAAAAGTTATGCTGTGGCCTGGAAGTGTAATGCATTATCTGTCATGGCTCTTAAGGCAGCTGGCAAAGCCCATTCCATCATATCCCTCCCAATAACCCGGGAAAGGCTGGAGGAGCAGCACAGAGGGATAAAACGATGCTGCTTGGGCAGGATTGGCTTTTCTCTACCTCAGTCACCCCATTTGTCCTGGCTCACCTGGCAGGAGGGTCAGTGCTGTCTGCACAGCCCTCCAGGCTGCCTTTCCACCCTCTCTCCATGTCCCTTTGTGCCAGACCTGTACTTCCAGGGGACCCCAATCCCACAGCAGTCTCCTCTTCTTCTTCCTCACCTTTCCCTCTGAACCCAGCATCACCTCCTGTTTTCCTGCTGGGCCTTCCCTCTGTCCCCAGCCTTTTCCAGGAACATGAATATTTCTGCTGCAGAGGCTCTGATGTCACATCAGGTCAGGACACCCCTTTCCCGTGCTGCTGGGAAGCTGATCCCCAAAATCCCATGGATAATGCAGCTCAGCAGATCTACGGTCAACAGTCCTCCTAGACCTCCTTCTCCTAGATGAGACTATTGAAGGTTTGGGGCAGATCAGAAGTGCCCATCTCAAAATACCCCCACTCCTTTGCTCCAGTGACCAGTGGCCCATCCCAGTGTCTCACTTGCCAGGGAAGGTGTCGGACACCTGCCCTGCTTGGGCAGAGAAGTACCAGGAGCAGAGATTTGGGGAGCCAGGAGTGCTGCCCTCTCCTAGGTCATTCCTTTAGGGATCATTAGAAGGGTCCCTTGAAGCAACCTGAGCTCAAATTGCTCCCAAGGAAAAGCCTGAAGGAATATTTGTTTGCCAGATTCAAAATACATGGCAGAGTTGTCTTGGCTATGAGGAGACAAGCTCTGAGTAGCTGGACTGAACCTTGTTTATATTTATCTCCCACTCCATGAGTAATTCCTGGCTGTGGGTGGTGCACTCAGGAGCATCCCACTCATGGGCTGTCCCAGCTGGAATGTGGGGGGCTTTAATGTCCCCAGCGTGTCTTCACAGAAAGAATTTCCATATTAAAAACCCTTCCATGTAATCCCATAGGCCCATCTTTGATATTTATCCAAACTGGACCCTCTGACACACCCAGCACCCCCCCTCTGCACCTCCCACCATCCCAATTACTTCTCTGCAGTGAGGAAAATTGGCCTTTCCTGTGTCTACAACGTGATCTGCCCCTGCTGGCTTTGAATGTGGCAGTGTCCCTTGAGCCCGAGCTGCTGCTCTTTGTATTTGCTCTGAAAACAGCCAGTTAAGGCTCTTCCCCTGCTTTAGGAAGCTCTCAGCAAACTGCCCAAGGAAAATACTTTTTCCAGGACCTGTGGCAACATTTACACAGCGTTAAACTGCTTAAAACCACTTGAAGCTGCTGGGAAGAGGCAGTGCTGATGTTCCAACACCCTCTGCCACCCCGTGAGGGCCTTCAGCAGCTTCTGATACCACCCAGGCACGGGGTGGGGTTGTTGGGGTGTCTGTGCAGGGCCAGGAGTTGGACTGGGTGATCCCTTTGGGTGCCTTCCAGCTCCGGATACTCCGGGATTCTCGGAACCCTTCCTCAGTGTGGGTTGTGCTTCATGGTTGTGTTGCCACCCTGGGGTGGAATCCAGATTTGTTTCCACCGGGGACAGTGGAAAGGTTGTTTGGAGAGGTGTGAACCTCCCAGTGACTGTCCCAAACATGCAATGTCTGTGTGTGATCTGTCCCCAGTGACCTGGGATGCTCAGGGACAGTGATTCCCTGCCTGATTCCCAGTGCTGCCCGTTTCCTTTGTCCTGGGAACAGATCCATAAAAACAGCTGAGAGAAACCTTTCTAGCTCAGTTCCTCTTCTCATTTGTCTCAGACAAGTCATTTGCAAATAAATGTGTTCCCCTTTCTCTTCAGTCACCCGATAACCCTTGTAAGATAAAGTCCCCTCAGCGACCCCATTAATCACCCAGGACAACATTTGCAAATGAGGATTTCACACTTTCACCTCCTTTAGATCTGATCAAATTTCTGCTTCAGAACTGGACTTTAAAATACCGACAGAAAAAAATTAATTCCTTCATTTCCCGCCCACTTTTCCACAAAGGAAAAGAAACCTGACAGGTAGAAAGATAAGAACAACCACCGTGATCACCTGTAAACACTTTTCCAGGGTGTTATCTGTGTTTATCCCTCCTGCAGTCTCCTATCTGTAGCAAAATTAGTTCTTTTAGGAGAAGACCAAAGGCTAAGCTGGAAAATGGACAATCTCAGTGAACAAAACAAAAGCTTTTGGAAAGGTGTGGTGGTGATGAATTATCCCCCATTTCCTCAGCTCTTTCTCTCCAGTATTCTTGGAGCAGCCTGGGATAGTGGAAGGCGTCCCTGCCCACGGCATTTGCTGCCCTGGAGGGTGCCCTGCTGACATCTGGGGCCTTTCCATCCATCCCCCTGTAGATCTAAGCAGGGAAAATATTCCTGCACTCTGGAGATGCTCCTGGGCAGCTCTGCAGCTCCAGAATTCCCCTTGGTCACGAGGGGATCGTGGAGCGCTGGATTCAAACCGTGCCCCCTCAGCAGCTCTGGGAGTGAGCGCTGCAGCTCCTCAAACTGTGGGGCACGGATTACTTTTAGGGAGTTGTCTAAACAATGAACTCCCGGGCTGTTGTCTGCAGGAGAACTGCATCTCTCTGGAATTCTGCTCCTCTTCCAGATCCACAGGCAGGGTCAGCTCGCTGGTCCAGGTGAAAACTGGAGCTGGGCATGCAGGGGCAGGGCTGGGTTCATCCACCAAACCAAAATTCAAATTAACTGGCAGCCCTTGTGTCAAAATCATGCCTCCTGCTGCTCTCAGGACAAGATTAAGGTCTGTCAGAGGCTGATGCCTTTGGAAAACTCAGCTTCTGCACGTGGCTCTCAAGAGTGGGATTTTCACTCCTGTCCAGGCTCTTGCAAAGCCCCCTTTGCCCATGGGACACCCCCTTGGGGGCCAGCTAAACCCTGCCTTGGAGAAGCTGGAGAGGCATGGGGAGGAGGAAATTTGTCCTTTGAGTATCCCTGGGCTGGGGTTTTCTGCCCGCTCCAAAGTCTCTCCTGCAGGCAGGGAACACAGCCAGCACCCTCATCCCACAGAGCCAGGCCCGGCTGCTCCGTTTTCAGGGAGAAATGGGATCCTGCCTGCATGGCCGAGCACACGACACCCCCACATTGCCAGGGAGAAGGAATTATCCCCCAGCCTGCAAGCTGAGACTTGATAAATCACATTAACCTGTCCCAGCTGTGATGGATTGGTCCTCCTGCTCTGGTACAGCACTCCAGGGCAGGACTGGAATTCGGATGTCCCCAGAGCCACCTCTTGGCCCAGGAAAGCCACAGTCCTGCTGTGTGCAGGGGCTGAAAGGGGCTTGAGAGCATCTCCAGGGCTGCCACAGGCTGGGGACCTGGTAGGGCAGGTCCCCAATGGGTGGAAAAGGCAGGGCTGAAGCCACAGCAGCAGAACTGAGTGTTTCACCTTTGGATGAGATTTCCCTGGAAGTGTCCAAGGAACAACTGGACACAGCTCTCCATGGTATGGTTTGGTGGGGATGGGAGTAATCGGGCAAAGGTTGGACTCGATGACCTTGGAGCTTTTTCCAACGTTAATGAATCTGTGATTCTGCAAACCTGGGGCAGCAGCAGTGTTGGAAGGGATGGAAAGGAAGGAATGGAGCCCTTGCCTGGGAGTTTGCTCCCTCAGGGAGCTTTTACACCCCTGCTGCTCCATCCTTCCAATGCAGGAACAGCAACAGCAGAATTTTGATTTAGATTTGATGCAGACACCACCGAGCCCCAACTCCTCAGCCCACCCACCACACCCTCCTTTCACACAAGTCCTTGGCCAAGGACCTGAGGCACCTGGAGGGCTCTGGAGTTCACAGATCTGTGTTCAGAGGCAGCTTTAGGACTTCTATTGCTCATTAATTCCTCGGGGCTTCTGCTAAGAAGAGCAAAATGGGTCCAGTTACCATTTTAACGAGCTGGAGATCATCAGAGGAGCTGTGACAACAGCAAGTCCAGCAGCTCCAGCTGCTCTGAGCTTTGTGGGCTTTGTCTCTGCCCAGACACCTCTGTGGCCTTTGGACAAATAAAGCTGCCTCGCTGAGCATCCCTAGAACACCAAAACCCAATGCCCAGCGAGCAGGTTTTGCAGGAAAAGTGGCTGTGGGCAGTAATTCACCTGCTCCCAAATGCCCTCCTCCTGTGCCCTGGTGTCTGCAAAGGAAGGGAGACAGGGAGGGAGGAGAGGAACACATTCCAGCTGCCCAGTAAGGGTGCTCAGCCCAGTTGAAACAAACCAGCTGAGTTAATGGACGTGGCTCAGAGCTTGGGTGTCTCCGCAGTATTACCAGGTGTTAATTGGCAGAGAAGGATTTTGGAATCAGTTCCCAGTGAGCAGCTGGAAGTGAAGCGAGGCCACATCTGCGTTAGGAAAGGTGATTTATCCCAAAGATAAATATGGATCAGGTTTTGGTTAGACCAAGGTGGTGGCAGCTCCTCTGGATTTCCAAGCTCAGAATTGTGAAGTGGTTTGGCTTGGAAAGGACCTTAAAGATCATCTCATTCCAGCCCCTGCCATGGGCAGAGATGCCCCAGATGCCATGGATCCCATGGGATGGATGGTGTGATGTATTTCTTTATTTATTTGTTCCTTTATTTCTTTATTTCTGCTCAGATAGTGGATTCCTTTCCCTGATCAAGTCTGAGCAGGTCCGGAGGGAAGAGGGGAGGGAAGAGGGGACATCTCTGCCTTCCCCAGGAGTGATGAAACCTCCCTTCTACTGAAACTCCTGGGGTCAAAGCCGTGAAAATCAGGAAGTCATCCCAATGGATGTGAGCCCACAGATTGCAGGGAGCTCTCCCACAAATTACTGTGCTCAGGGAGAGGATGGAGGAGGTTGCAGATGAATTAAATGTAAATATTTGTCCTCTGAGAGCTTTTTGTTTGCTTGTTTTCTTTTAGAATAGAAGTGAGCCTCAGGATGGTACAGAGGAGACCAACAGCCCCCTGGATCAGCAGAACCAAGGAAGAGATGATCCTAAAAAAGTCAGGAGTGGTTTTAAGGGAGATGTTTTTCAGGATCAATCTCCCAGTCTTTCTGGGGCTGAATTTCGACAGAATCCCTGACCTCTACTCCCTGGCAAACTTATTCAGCTGCTCTTTCCCAGCTCCACAGTTTTTGTGCTGCTTTGATACCAAACTTCCACATTTAAAAGTGTGGAACTGGGGGCTGGATCTGCCCTTGGCCATTGCTTCCTCTCCATGGAGCTGCAGATTTACAACATTTTAACAACTTGCCCTTGTTTCCTGTAAATGTTTCTTCAGTAAATTAAAGCAATTACTGCTGTAGGTGATCAATACTGCAGACAATACAGGGGTTCAGGAGCTGTGATAGGGACTGGGACTGGCAGCATGGAGTTTATTGCTGCTGGAATACATCATGGGATAGTCTATGGCACAGGCAGCCCTTCCCTGAAAAACACTGAAATGCAAAATGTAGGATTAATTCTCCCTGGGAGGAGTTTAGGGCTTTACCCGGGTGGAAAAAGAATTTTCCCACTATTTGGTGTTCCAAACACAAAGGAAAATGCAAATGGTTTCACTAGCATGAAAGTTGGAATTGTCACCCCAAGGTGTAAAGGTTTTCCCCAGGTGCAGAAGGCTCAGAATCCCAAAATTCCAGGAGACAGGGATGGCAGCAAACCCAAAATAAGCCCCCAGGAAAGATGTGGGTTCCAATCCAGCACCAGCTCCAGGCAAATCAAAATGCACAGGGAAGATCCAGACGGGTGTAATGACACAACAAAACGTTTGTCTGCTCCCAAATTCCCAGCTCATGGAGAGAGTTTTCCATCACAAGGCGAGTGTGGGTCCCTCAGGAAAGCTCCTCTGGCTCATTCTTCATGGCAGCTTCTGCAATGACCTCTGGATATTTGTTCCTGGGGAATTTCCAGAAATATTGAAAAGTGACGAATTGAAAAGCACCTGAAACTCTGTCAGGCTTCTTTTGGATTTTGCATTTAATTGAATTTTACCCTGGATTGTCCCACAGTGTCACTGAGAGATGATGTGTCTTTTATAGCTCCTGGGAAGCGTTTTCTTCCTGGGATAACAGCTCTGTGTGGACACTGCATTAAAACTCCCTGTGCTTCCTGATCCACGGGCACTTCCACGGGGAATGGGAGCACTGGTGCACTGCCCATCCCAGCTCCAGCTCTGCTGCCACTTTAAAATGAGACAGGGATTTTATCCAGCCCCCAGGCAATGCTCTGAGGGAGAAATGTGACATTTTTGTGTCCCCTGAGGGACCAGAGTGGCCAGGTGGGGACTGTGCCCCTGTGCTGCAGAGGGTGAGGGTCCAGGAGGTTCCTTTGCTGTTCCAGCCCCTTTTCCCTTTCCTGGGTGTCCCATGCCAGGTTAACAGCTGCACATCAGGAGGGGAACAGATGGATCCTGCTCTGTTCTGTTCTCTCCTATTCCACATCCATTCCTATTTGGGGCTGACTTTTCCCAGAGCTGTGTCCCTGTTACTCTGCTGGGCTGTTGGTCCTTCCTCCACTGCGTAAGAGGAAACAGCCAGGGAAAAAAATTCCCTTTTCCTCCCAAGGACAGCAGCATCATTCAGCAGCCATCCCTGTGACACGGGGAGAGGAGCCGGTGCTGGAGCCCATCCCAGCAAAGGGGGAAGCTCTGGGTAAGGCCCAGAGGGATCAGAGGGGACTGACAGGAGACCTCACAGCAGTTTCCAGCTCCTCCCGAGGGCAGCTCCCATCTCTGCTCTGGGACAGGGACAGGAGCCAGGGAAGGGCTGGGGCTGGGCCAGGGCAGGCTCAGGCTGAGCTCAGGGAAAGGTTCTTCCCCCAGAGGGTGCTGGCACTGCCCAGGCTCCCCAGGGAATGGGCACGGCCCCGAGGCTGCCAGAGCTCCAGGAGCCTTTGGACAGCGCTCCAGGGATGCCCAGGGGGGATTGTTGGGGTGTCTGGGCAGGGCCAGGGGTGGGGCTGGATGATCCCTGGGGGTCCCTTCCAATTCAGGATATTCCGTGATTCTGTGAGAGGAGGGATGCAAAATGATGAGAGGACTGGAGCAGCTCTTCTGCAAAGACTGAGAGAGCTGAGAGAGCCTGGAGGGGGCTCAGGGGAGGCCTTGCTGGGGCCTTTCAGCACTTGGAGGGGGCTTACAGAATAGAGGGAAGTGACTTCTTACAGGGGCAGACAGCAACAGGACAAGGAGTAACAACTTTAAATTCAAAGAGGAGTAATTTAGAATAAATATTGAGGAGGAATTGTTCCCTGGCAGGGTGGGCAGGCCCTGGCACAGGGTGCCCAGAGCAGCTGGGGCTGCCCCTGGATCCCTGGCAGTGCCCAAGGCCAGGCTGAACACTGGGGCTGGAGCAGCCTGGGACAGTGGGAGGTGTCCCTGCCATGGCAGGGGTGGCACTGGATGGGCTTTAAGGTCCCAAACCAATCTGGAATTCTGTGATTCCACAAGAACAAATCCCTGGGGGGGAATGTGGGGGGCACAGTGTGAGACAAACCCAGCACAGTGAGCAGCCTCTGCAGGCAGGAATCGTTCCTTGGCTGCCGAGGAATGGGATCACAGCCACGCTCCCAGCTGGGCTGCTCCCAAAACATCCTTCCCAAAATGGGGCCTGGGCTCCAGGGGCACAGGACTGCTGTGGCTGCTCTGGAGAGCTGTGACAGGAGCGGGCAGAGCTTTGGGAGCTGCTGCCGGGGAGCAGTGGCCGCAAAGGTCCCTTGTCACAGGTCATGGCAGCTCTGCTGAGCCCAGCCCTGGGGTGGCAGAGTGGGGCTCCCCCGAGCGAGGGACAGCGAAGTCACAGCAGTGACACAGAGCTGGCACCACCCAAACCAGCCTGAGCACCCGATGGCCCTGGGCCTGCCCATCCCCTCTGGAGGTTTGCTGGATCCATCTGGGGAGCAGCAGGGAGCTGGAGGTGACACGGACAGGCAGGTCCTGGCAGGGAAGGAGGGGATCACGACTCAGCAAACTTTCCTAAGAGGACCCAGCTTTGAAGCTGGTCCCACACACAAAGGGACAGCAGCTGGAAAGGGGGAAATTCCTTATCTTATCTCTTTCCTAGGACGAAGCCCCAGGCCTCAGCTCTGCAGTGCTGAGAAAGGAGATGCTGGTGCAAACTGGGACACCCCAAAGCCCCAGTGGGAGTGGAGCCACACGGAGGCAGGAAAAGGCCACCCAACCACCCTGTGGGAAGGGTCCCCTCTGCCTGGAGCAGGAGCATGCTCTGGAGATGTGAGGGAAGTGAGGAGAGCACGAGGAACAGCTCAATATGAGGGAAAACATCCAAATAGGAGAAAGGTCTGAGGGCAGTGAGAGGAAATGGAGGGGAGAACACGGAAAGGGGGAAGGAAAATGGGAAAGGGGGAAGAAAAATGGGAAAGGGGAAAGGAAAATGGGAAAGGGGGAAGGAAAATGGGAAAGTGGGAAGGACACGGAAAGGGGGAAGGAAAATGGGAAAGGGGGAAGGAAGAGGGGAAAGGGGAAAAGGGAAAGGAAAGTGGGAAAGTTGGTGAGATCTACACCCCAGATTCTGAGGTGTGGTGCCTTACTGGTGCCTTTGGTGCTTCAAAGTGCCCCTCAGGAGTCCCAGTCCAGCAGCAGCGTCTCTCCAGGTGACTGGAGGTGTCTCCAGTGTGGACAAATCCATGCCCAGCACGTGGTTCCTTATGGAGATGGAGAGGTCGGGCAGTGGTGCCCAGCCCAGCACATCCTTCCCCTTCTCAGGTGAGTCCAACTCCCCCAGGTGCAGTCCCAGAGGTGCCACTGCCCATGAGAAGCCCCAGGAGGGTTTGCTCAGACAGAGACACCTCTAAAACCGACCCTGGAATTCTGTCCCTGTGGATCCAAGTCCCAAATTAAGGATGTGCAGCACCAAACCACTGAGCTGAGCCCAGCTGAGGGAAGAACAAGAACCCAGAAATGGCAGTGCTGCCCCAGGACTCTGTGCCTTCCTTCTTCCCCAGGTTCTTTCCACATCCATCCAGCTGCTTCCACACATTCCTGCCCCTCCCAGAAAAAATCAGAGATCTTGGAATGCAGCTTTAGCAACCAGCTCAGTTTCTCTAATAGAGTAATAATAATAATAAATTTTAATAAAATAAATTAAATTAAATTAAATTAATAATAGTGATGATGATGATGATGATGATAATAGTAATAGTAATAGTAATAGTAATAGTAATAGTAATAGTAATAGTAATAGATAACAATAATAATAATAATAATGAATAACAATAATAAACCAGAGTGGAGCATTTTCCAGAATATTCTTTTTTCAAGCCGTCTCTGTTCTCACAGTCTGACAGATATTCCCTTTTTTCCCTACCCCAAGCCCTATCACAAACGATCATCTTCCTGCTCTTTCACCCTATAAACAAATTGTTTTCTTAATTTGTCGCATGCTGGTGCCTGCAATTGTCTCCTCATTATTCTCTTAGCAGATGATTCTCTGCAGCTCCTGGGAAGCTCCAGTGCTCCCAGGCAGAAATTTCTGTCTATTCTTCCCTAAGAACGCGTGCTTGGATGTTGTCCTGCTTGTCTGAGCGGGGGGAAGAGCTCCTTTCATCAATGAAAGGCCTATTCAGCCTGCTCCGAGCCCACAAGAGCATTCCCAGCTCCAGAATATTTTTAATTGGTTCCGTTTCAAAAACTGGGCTGCACAGCTCTTGAAAGGGTCTTAATTCTTATTAATTTTCCTGATAGCAGACATGGCCTCCTTTTGATGTGCAAATTCGAAACTGTTTTTCCACACACAACCCCCCCCTCCTGTCGATTGGGATCTGTGGGAAATGAATACAGAGCAGCTCTGGGGGAAGGGATGGGGAGGGACGGGCCGGGGATGTGTCAGGAGGAGGAAAAGCGGCAGCCAGGAGATGCCTGAGGGTTTAGAGAGCAAGAGCAGGCAGCTGTGGCCTGGAGGTGGATCCGCGGGATTGCTCCTGTGGGATCCAGAGGTGCTGCAGCATCCCAGGGACAGGCAGTCCTGCCAACAGCAGGTGTCCTTAACCCCGGGGCTCTGAGTGACCCCAGGGCTGGGCCAGGCCTGTGGTGGCCGCTGGTTTTACCTGGAGCTCTGCACTCACTCTCCCTGTCCAGAATGGGGTAGAAAATGCTCCATTTTACCCAGGATTTTCATCTTTCCCTGTTTCAGTCACCACTCAGAGTCATGGAGTGGTTTGGGTGGGAAGGGACCTTAAAGCCCACCCAGTGCCACCCCTGCCATGGCAGGGACACCTTCCACTGTCCCAGGCTGCTCCAAGCCCCAATGTCCAGCCTGGCCTTGGGCACTGCCAGGGATCCAGGGGCAGCCCCAGCTGCTCTGGGCAACAATTTCTGGGGCCAAGGTCGCAGGAGTGGTTTCCTGGCGAGGTCTCCTCTCCTCCTGTCTCAGCAGAGCCCTGCCTGCCCTCACCTCTCCAGTCCTGTGGGAGTGGAGAGACCCTGGCATGCCCAAGGCCAGGCTGGACACTGGGGCTTGGAGCAGCCTGGGACAGTGGAAGTGTCCCTGCCCATGGCAGGGGTGGCACTGGATGGGCTTTAAGGTCCCTTCCCACCCAAGCCTCTCTTTAATTCTGTGATTTCATCATCTTCCACTTTTCAGCAATTTATTTTTATTTACGGGTTGAGGGCACTCATCTGCTGCCAATAAAGGAAAATAGCTGTAACATTTTCTGTACAAGGCCATCACTATTTTTCCCTGTCCCTTTTCCCATCCTTTTTCTCTCATTGCTCATCACCACCTGCACCTGCATTTTCATGGACCAGGTCAGCTCCCTGCACTGCACATTTTCTGGGCCTCAGCACCCTCAGACCCCTCCCAGGTTTTTTCTCCACAGGGCACAGCCTCCCCTTCCCAAGGATGAACTTCATTCCCTAAAAATGGTCAAGGCCTTACCTGCATTCACCAATATCAAAATCGATGTTCGCCGTGGCCCCTTTTGTCACGTAATTCTCATTTCTGAAAACACCTCCGTGTCCCTGAGCCACAGCTGGTGTCACCTGCAAAATCCCTGGGATGATTTAAGGCACACCTGGCTCTGCTCAGGCTCGCTGAGGAGGACCAAGACTCCCCAGCAGCCTCCCAGGAACTTGTGGCAACTTGGCACAACTTGATGAGCTTTTGGGGATATTCCATGCCCAGCAAACTCTTCCAGGGAGGGGAATCAGAGATGTCCAAGGACTGGAGATCAAATCAAGCAGAAAAGAGAGAGAGGCCCAGTTTGGGAAAGGTTTACCCGACCTCAGGATGGAAATTGTTCCTGTCACCTCTGCCCAGAGAGAATGAGGGACCCAAAAATGGGAGAGAAGCCACCCCCAGTGAAAGTCCCAGGAACATTCTGAAGCAATGCCACCTAAAATTTATCCTGTACAGCCAAGTGATAAATGGGAGTGAGGCAATGCAGCCGATGTGGAGAATCCAAGCTTGACCACAATATGGAATTTATGTAAAAATAAGGGAGGGGATAATAAATGTGATATGGAAAGAATTAATTTTTTGGTTCAGGAATTTTGCTTTAGAACAAAACACCGATGCCCAGCCTGTGTCCAAATAAACTTTACTGAACTGCACTCTGGAATCAGCCTCCTTCAGTGTGGGCACTGTGGGATTTGGGGTGAAGGAAGGAGATCCCAGAAAGGTTTCCCAAGCATTTTTCCCACACCAGGATCCTTCGTTTGCACTTTGGCATCTCCCAGCTCCAACTGGGATTGCAGCACGGGCATGGATACGGATGGGACTGCAGGAGAAGTGTCCACAGCAGATATTTGCACCCCAAAGTCATGGATTCCCCTCCACTGCCTTCCCAGGGGTGGAGAAACAGGATGATGGAGTGGAAAACTTGGCTCAGTGGGGGAAAACACAGCTTGGGTGGATCCATGGGAAAAGATTTATCCATTTAAATATAAGAGACAGGAAAACTCTAACTCCAAGCCCATGACTTCATTGAGGACAGTGGGCAAAAAGGAAAGGAAGCTACAATTAATAAACATTTTAAACTTTCCTGTGTCTTAACTGAAGGGAGAAGGCTGAAAAATTTAACAGGAAGATCCTGCTCCCAAATTTAATTGGATATTGGCATAGAATATGCTTTAAAGGTTTATTTTAACTCAACATTCCTGAGATATAACCAGGGCCTGTCTCTGGCAGCTGGGAGGGACTGGGGCTGCTGGGGAACACCTGGCACAGGTGACCAAAGGCCTGGGTGGCTCCAGGGACCTATGGCACAGCCAGGTGCTCCTGGAAACCACTGGGAATGTGCTCCAGAGGGGTTTCCAAAGGATAAATGTGTGACTTTCCATAAAAACACTGTCTGAGGGCTGTAAATGCTTATTAATATTTTTCAGAAGGGCTACAGTTTATGACATCAAACCCCATCACCTGGAAAAATAATTCCCACCTCTCTGGTAATTTACCATCCTTGGTCCATGTCCCAGAGCATGGTGACAGTGACAGGACAGCAAAAACTGGGAGGAATGGGCCTGAAATAGTCCCATGTGTGTAAAAGGAGCTTTGGAAGTGTGAAACCCTGAAGGGAATGGACACGAGGCTAAAGGGGCACTTTCTGCCCCTTGGTTTCTCCTCCACCACAACCCAGAGAAGCCACCCAAAGCTTTGGTTATTTCTGTTTGATTCCCACGTTCCTGATTTGGGGTGGCCAGTTCCAGAGGGAGCTGATTCCCAGGAAGTGCTGAGCCCTTACCCTTGAACTTTAGCCCAGTTTGGGTGATTAAAGCAGCCAGAACACCTAAAACTTGCACCAGCCTTGGCCTGAGGCCACACCTGAGCCTGGATGAATGGTTAAAGGACAAACCTTCTGGCAGAGGAGCAGAGGAGAGAGTGTGGAAAAGAAAAATGAGGCCATTGCTGGAGCCAGGTCACATTAGAAGACTTTTACACAAAGCCAACAATGGAGTATGGGGGTTTTCCAGGTTTTTTTCTGGATATTTGCCTGCAGAAACTGCCAGTCACCCTGTGCCAGCACCCAGGGATGTGCTGGAGCAAGCAGGAGGATGCCGTGGACAAGAGGGACAATTCTTCAGGCACAGCCATGAAAATGCCATCAGCGTTTGGTGAGTTTATTCTCATTTGTAGCCCTTTTGTTTCAATGAGACGCATTGGAATAAAACACTCTGGGATCCCTGGGTTCTCCAGCAGTGGGAAACAGCAAACAGCACTTCAGGCTGATGGAGCAGGAACACCCCTGGGTGTCCCAGAGCAGCTGTGGCTGCCCCTGGATCCCTGGCAGTGCCCAAGGCCAGGCTGGACACTGGGGCTTGGAGCAGCCTGGGACAGTGGGAGGTGTCCCTGCCATGGCAGGGGTGGCACTGGAAAGGGTTTTAAGATCCCTTCCCACCCAAACCATTCCATAATTCTGTGGTTCCTGGTTTTGGGGTGGGATGGGGAAGGGGACACCCACTCTGTGCTGTTTTCTACGGGCATGTGAGTTTGGGAATAATAAAACTCAGCCACAAAATTCATTTCCTCGACATGGAGAAGGAAGAGACTCCTGCATGCTCTCGACACCTGCTGGGGATTCTCCCTGAGGAAAATCAGGATTCATTTAGGGAAGAAAACACAGAGTGAAAACAAACAGCCTGGGCTTAGACTCCACTTGAAAGTGATTCTGGCAGGATGAAGGGATTGGTGCTCCTGGGCAGGACCAGTGGGGTGGCACAACTCACATGGCTCCCCCCATCCCAGCAGCTTTATCCAAGATATTTTGGGCAACACAGATGCAGATTCCAGCTCTTAAATCTTTCAGGCTTATCAAAGAGTTTGTTGCTCTTTTTTTTTCCTTCTTCTTTTCCCATTTTCAGCCCTGTGGATTCTTAACCACCGAGATCTTCTTATGTCTAATAAACACAAAAATGCTTCTCTTTCCAGCTTTGCTGCTAAGCCAGGATGATTATAAAGCTAAATCCTGGGCATATGGCGTGGGTGCTGCTCCTGGAAACTTCTCCTGGGGCTGGCACTGAGGGGGGAATTGACCCTGGGCAGGACAACAGGGAAAGCAGGGCTGTCCCCCCCCAGCTTCCTGTGCCAGGGAGGGAGAAACAGCTGCCCACAAGGTCACAGAGTGGTGGGACACACTCAGGACGGGTGACATTCCTCCTGCATGAAGGAATTGCCTCTGGAAGCACCTCCCCAGCTCTGGACAGGCCGTGGGAGGGAGGGAGCAGAGGGACAGAGGCAGGGAAAGGTTTGGGTAAGCTGAGCACCTGAATCATTCCAAAATTCTGGCCCTGCCTCGCTGAAAGCTGCTGCATCCCAAAGCCAGTCTGGGATGATCCAGCCCAGGATGCTGCTGGGACTCCATAAACCTGGGGAGAGAGGAGAGAGCAGGGAGAAGCAGGATCTTGCTGGGAAGCCCAGAGGTGGCCAGGGCAGGGGTGCCATCCCAATAAACAGGGTGCAAACACCCGGAGCTGGGACCATCCGAGCCCCAGCCAGTGCCAGGGATCCCCCCAAGGCACTGGGAAGATGCTCCTTATTGAGGCCACCTTCCAAAATCAGGCCCCAAGAAAAGGCTCAGCTGCCTCCTGCACAGGGGGGGCTGAGCAGCAGGAAAGCCCCAGCTCCTGGCTCCAGCCCAGGGGCAGCCAGGGTACTGGAACTCAACCAGCCAGAGCCACTGCACACCTCCAGGGAGTCAAAAGGAGCTCAGGTCAGGAGGGGTTCACCACAAAATGCAGCTGCAGGAAGGGTCCAGCCAGGCTCAGCTCTGGCTCCTGGAGAATCCTCCCACGAGGTGGGGTAAGAGCCCCTCGGGGGATCCACGGGATCCAGTGCATCTCCCAGCAGTGCAGGAGCACTGGCAGGGCACTGCCAGCCTTGGCAGGGCAGGGACACATCCAGAGCATCCTTCAGAGCTGAACCTCACAGGGCAGGGACAGGGAAAACCCTGACATGCTCCTGGTTGTGTTCTGTGTGTTTGTGTTTGAATACAAATGGGTTTTTTCCATATTATTTTCAAGTTTTGCACTTCTCAAAGTGATCATTTTTTCCAAAAAAAAGGGTGAATTCCGTATGTTTTGACAGCTCCATTCAGGACTGGAATTCAGCTTCCAGTACAAGGATTTACATTGGTAAAAAGAGAAGGGGCTCTACAGACCCTTCAAAAACATTGGAAGTGTCTCCCTAATTTAACTTGCAAAGTGATGCTGGTCCCTAATGTTGCCTCTGCTGGTGGCCGTGTGCTCTGTAGAGGGACAGCTCCAGCCCTGGGTGGCAGCAGGAGCAGGGCAGTGCCATTCCCTGTGCTGGCACTGCTGGGGCACCTCCAGTGCTGGGGCAGCTCTGGGACCCTCCTGACAGGAGAGACCCGGAGGGGCTGGAGCGTGTCCAGGGCAGGGAACGGAGCTGGGAAGGGGCTGGAGCCCCAGGAGAGGCTGAGGGAGCTGGGAAGGGGCTCAGCCTGGAGAAAAGGAGGCTCAGGGGGGCCCTTGTGGCTCTGCACAACTCCCTGCCAGGAGGGGACAGCCGGGGGGGTCGGGCTCTGCTCCAGGGAACAGGGACAGGAGCAGAGGGAACGGCCCCAGGCTGGGGCAGGGGAGGGACAGGCTGGAATTTGGGAAAACATCTTCACTGGAAGTGGTCAGGCACTGGAATAAGTTGCCCAGGAAGGTTTGGAGTCCCCATCCCTGGAGGGATTTAAAAGCCACATGGATGTGGCACTTGGGGACAGGGGTCAGTGGGGAACATTGTGGTGCTTGGTTTATGGTTGGGTTGATGATCTCAGAGGGCTTCTCCAACACAAGCAGCTCTGTGATTCCATGATTCCTCGAGGAACAGAGCTCGGGTGGGTGAGGGACCCGCAGCACCCCGGGCACTGGTGCAGAACAGCCCGTGAAGGGCTCAGCAGGAGCTCCAGCGCTGGGAGAAGCTTTTCCATAATTTTGTGGCTCTCACACAGGACTTTGCCCAAGGGAAAGGCCCAGGGGAGCCAGGACAGCTCTCGCTGGCCAGAGACAGAGGAGTTTCCTCTGAGTATTCCCACAGAATTCCAAACCTGAGTGGGTGGGATGCGCTTGGACACGAACTGCTGCAGATGTGCCGTGGTCAAACCCCACCTGTCCTTGTGTGAGACTTTGTGAGGGGCAAAGACAAGAACAAACTGCAGCTCTGAGCAGTTCAGACACCTCCTGAGCTTGAGCTGCAAGGAGAAAAACCTCAGCCCAAAGTCAGCACCAGGCTCTGCCTGCTGCAATCATTAAGGAGGGGATGGCTGAGCGCACAGGTTCAAACGTGAATTTTTGATCACTTCTCAGGAAAGGCTCCGTGTGGTCAGCTAAAGGGGTTCCCTGTCAGCATTTCACACGTGGCTCCAGAAATCAAACACTCCCGCAAGCAGCTCAGAGCCACAGGGCTTCATTTGGAACATCCTTGACTTTGAAAAGCAGGAGGCTGCATCCATAGGAAAAATATTTTCAATAAATGCAAGCCCTGGGTTCTGGGCCTTCGGGATCCTTTGGGTCTCTGTTCCCTGCATGGATTTTGTGCATATCAACAATTTATCTCCTGCAGGAGTGCTTTGAACAGTGGCCACGTTCTGTGCCATGAGTTTTTTTCAAATATTCCTTTGTGATGGACAAGGAGTTTGATAGACAAATGGTCTGAAGGGTCCCCTCCCTTCCTGCTGTGCTCCTGACCCCTGAGGGGTGACACAAAGGGGGTCAGCAGGGAGCAATCCCGGTCCTGAGGGAAGGAGATTGTCAGGATATTGTCAGCCAAACTCCGACTCCATGGGCAAGGTGCCTTCCCTGTTCTCTCTGTGTTGGAATATCTCAAAAACAAGGAGTCCTGGAGAGCTGCTCTCTCAGAGGAACTGCTGAGACATCTGAAAATCAATTCTCTGGCTCTGGGAGGAGCTTTCAGTGAAATATTTCACAGGTCACTTGGTAAGGAGGCCTCCATTCCAAAGGAGCCATTACCAGCTCAATAGGGAAAAAAAAAAACACCTTGAGGATGGAAACAGAGGTTGCATCCACTTTGTAAAGGGTGGCAGCTCAGCCCAAACATCCCAGATATTCTTTTTATCTCTTGCAATATCAGGTATTAGAGCTTTATCCCTGATTGCATCTCCTTGCTCCTCCTCAGAGCCAAGTGCCCGGCACAAATCTCCCCCAGCCTCCTGTCAGGGACCATTTTCTGCAGCAAATGACCACTGAGATGTTATAAAGAGGCTGTGGAACCCCATCAGGCACCAAATAATGCAGCATTTGAGTGTCCCCTGGAAGATGACCTGAGCCAGAACACAACTCATGGGCGCCACTCTGCTCTTGTGACTGGGATGTGATTTAGGGCTTCACATCCTTCTCTAAAAAGTGCCAAAATTAATAATGAAATTGATGCCTTTCCCCAGCAGGGAGCAAAGCAGCCCAGTGGACAACGCTGCAGATTGGTTTGGGAAGAGAAATGGGAGCCCAAAAGCTGTAAAACGATGAGGGGAGGAGAGGGAGCCAGAGCACAGCTCTGGGCAGGGAGAGGAAGGAGGAGCCCTGTGAATCACGGGGTGAAATCACGGAGCAGAGCCGAGACGGGAGCGCCGGCCGTGACGGGGGGAGCCCGGAGCCCCCCGAGGGTGGAGGGAGATCCTTGGCCAGGGAGAAGCTCCAAATCAGTCAGCAGGGATGGCAACACAGCCAGTGGTGGCTCCCGGAAAACCTTGTGGGGAATGGAGATGATCCATGGAAGTGATCTGATCCATGGAAATTATCTGATCCATGGAAAATTATCTGATCCATGGAAATTATCTGATCCACAGAAAATTATCTGATCCATGGAAGTGATCTGATCCATGGAAATTATCTGATCCATGGAAGTGATCTGATCTGTGGGAAATTATCTGTTCCACAGAAAATTATCTGATCCATGGGAAATTATCTGATCCACAGAAATTATCTGATCTATGGGAAATGATCTGATCTATGGGAAANAAAATGATCTGATCTATGGAAAATGATCTGATCCATGGGAAATGATCTGATCCATGGAAATGATCTGGTCCATGGAAATTATCTGATCCATGGAAATGATCTGGTCCATGGAAATTATCTGATCCATGGAAATGATCTGGTCCATGGAAATTATCTGATCCATGGAAATGATCTGGTCCATGGAAATTATCTGATCCATGGAAATGATCTGGTCCATGGAAATTATCTGATCCATGGAAATGATCTGGTCCATGGAAATTATCTGATCCATGGAAATGATCTGGTCCATGGAAATTATCTGATCCATGGAAATGATCTGATCCATGGAAATTATCTGATCCACAGAAAATTATCTGATCCATGGAAGTGATCTGATCCACAGAAAATGACCTGATCCATGGAAATTATCTGATCCACAGAAAATTATCTGATCCATGGAAGTGATCTGGTCCATGGAAATTATCTGATCCATGGAAATTATCTGATCCACGGAAATGCACTTCCAGTGCCATGTAAATCCATGGCTGGGCCGTGTCCTTGGCCTCTGGTGCCATTGCCACCTCCCCACCTCAGACACAAGGAGCAAGATGGCTTTTAGGGTCCCTTCTATCCCCTTCCATGATACAGCAGAGCCAGGCAAACAGGGGCACAAGGAGCTGGTCAAAGCTCTGGAACAGCTCTGCGTGAGGAAAACTGGAGGATGAGATTCTCCAGCAGAGAAAAGGGGTTTGCTGTAACAAAGCTATGGAAGAAGTCAACAAAATCACGAGAGGACATCAAGGACTTGGCTTTTGATTCTCATCCTGAAGAAGGAAAAGGGGAAACAAGCAGGAATCAAGGTCAAAACAAACAGAAACCCTCTTTCTTCCTGCAACAGGAATTGGATTTGCTGAGCTCCCTGCCAAGGGAAACAGCATGTGCTGAAATCCTGCATGGGCCCCCGGGGAAAGTGGGAGAGGATTTGGGGAAAGATGCACCAAGGGGTGCTGAACACCTCATCAGGCTCAGGAGTCTGCTGCTGGAGTAGGAACGTGGTCTCCCCAAAGCTTTGGAGGTGATCTGAGATGATAAGAGAAGGCCCTCATAGATAAATGTCTAAAATGTCTTTTAAAAAGTCTAAAAACTCTGAAAAAAAAAAGTCCAGAAATGCAGGAAGCAAAGGACAGGAATAAGTTCTTGGTTCCTGGAGTGCAAGGAGGTGGATTGTGAAGGGATCTCTGCTGAAGGCAGGACACTTCTCCATGGTCTGTGAAGGAAAGGATGGAATCATAAGCAGATTTGCAGAGCTGAGGTGCTGAAGATGGAAAAGGCAGGGGCCACCTGCAGAGAAATCCAGGAGGAGCTCGTAATAGTGAGGGACAGGGCGACAGAACAGCAGCTGGAATTCAGTGGAAACAAATGGAAATGGGTGCACACAGGGAAAACAAACCCTGACTCCAAATGGGCCATAATGGGCTCTGAAAAATCCCCACTCAGGAAGGAGGGCCGGAGTTATGAGGGACATTTCTGAGGAAATGTCAGCACAGCTCTTTGCAGGGGTCAGAAAAATTGGAAAACTGAACGGTGGGGACAGGCAGGGAATGAAAAGGAGCTGTCCTGGTGAAACACAGGGGTTCAGCTGCAAGCAGGAATTTGGGAGTCTTCCCTGTCCTCATCCCGGCTCCCAGAGGCACAGGGCAGAGAATTTGCTGAGAGGAGCAATGAGGAGGGAAAACCAGACATTATTGGGTGCAGAGCTATTAAAGAGGGGCCAAAGGGAATCCCCGAGGCTCAGGCAGATGGAGCCAAGGAATTCTCAGCCCTGCAGGCTGGTGCTGCTCTCCAAGGCTTCCCTGAGCACTGAGCAGTGTGGTTATTGCTGCTCCAGGGAATGAGATCCAGGGCAGGACTGTTTGGGGTGACCCAGGAGCCACAGGAGTGCAGAGATCACGGAAGAACCAGCACACGGACCCAGGTCCAGGAGCTCTCATCCCAGGCTTGGCCCGGGTGTCTCATGTTCGTTGTTGGCCGAGGCTGTCCTGGCTCTGCTTCTCACAGGCACTCACTCAGAATTAATTGTCTTCTGTCCAAACGTGGGACAGTGGGGCTCTGTTTTCATCTTTGCTCATGTCTCAGTTGTGGGCTCAGTCTGGAGCTTAGACTTTCAAACATTATGAAGGTCAAGTCTTGTGGAGCTCATCCCTGTGGGGCCTGAACTCTTTCTCCTCTCCTCTGCTTCCCAGTCTTTATCCTGATCACCTCTGGCAGAACTTTCCTTCTCATTTCATAGGGACTTTGGGATTCTTCAAGATTTCACAGAATCCCAGAATGGTTTGGATTGGAAGGGGCATTAAATCCCATCCATTCCCACCCCTGCCATGGCAGGGACACCTCCCACTGTCCCAGGCTGCTCCAGCCCCAATGTCCAGCCTGGCCTTGGGCACTGCCAGGGATCCAGGGGCAGCCACAGCTGCTCTGGGCACCCTGTGCCAGGGCCTGCCCACCCTCATAGAGGGGAACTTATTCCCAATATTCAATCTAAACCCTCCTTCCTTCACTTTTAATCCATGTCCCCTGTCCTGGTCGCTCCATGCCCCTGTGACAATGTGTCTGAAGTTTTTACAGGTCCTTTGATTAGAGAACTTGGTAAAAATCCTTAGGAAAGTCAAGCAGATGATGCCCATTGGATCTCCGGGCCACTTGATCTCCTCCCTTGCTGCCTCCCTCAGAAACTCCGGGACAAAAGCCTGGTTGAATTTCCCAGGAACTGGTCTCCCATGCTCCCTAATCCTCTCCTTCGTGCAGTTCTGCCTCATTTGAACATCTATTTTAATAATCTGCCATTCCTGGAGCTGCTCAGGAGCATTTTTTCCAATCAAGGTCTCGCTGCTTTCCTTCCCTCTGATGGTGAGGAAATGCTAAGTGAGAGCTCTCACAGCAGCGTTAATGCCGTTAATAGCTCAGCTATTTCATCCCTGAATTCCTCTGGAGCTCTGGAATGAGAGCCAGCCGGCACTACCCGAGTGTTGCCGTTTATTTTGTCAGGTTGTTTTACAGCTTCATCCACCAAGACATCACTGTGAGCCACGTTTTCTGACTCGGCCCCCATCAGGGTTCCCAGACTGAGGATTCCTGGAAACTCCTTTGTCCTGGAAACCTGCGGTTGCTTCTCTGCCGCAGTTTGAGCCTCTTTATTCTCTCCTTTGGATTATTCCAGCTTCCTGCTCAGGTGTGTTTGGGAAAGAAAATACCCCTGGAAGGCAATGCCTGAACTTCCAGTGGGCTCTGGAGGGGTGCAGAGTCCTATGGATGGTGTGGAGGAAGATCCTCATGGAGGATCCAGGCCTTGAAATCGTGTTGATCCAGTCCTCCTTCCTCTGCTGCCTCCTTTTCCCCAGGATGACCACTGGGGTAGCCCAGATCCTGCAGGAGCAGCACCCGAATCTTCATGAAGGAGTAATTTTTACATGGGCAGAGAGTGATCGATCAAGTTTTAAACTAAAAGGGGAGAGATTTGGATGGGATGTTGGGAAGGAATTGTTCCCTGGCAGGGTGGGCAGGCCCTGGCACAGGGTGCCCAGAGCAGCTGGGGCTGCCCCTGGATCCCTGGCAGTGCCCAAGGCCAGGCTGGACATTGGGGCTGGAGCAGCCTGGGACAGTGGGAGGTGTCCCTGCCATGGCAGGGGTGGCACTGGATGGGCTTTAGGGTCCCTCCCAACCCAAACCATTCCATGTTTCGAAGATCCCATGTGCCGCTCACCAGGCAAGGCTGGAGGCAGCAGTGGCCAAATGACCCCTTGCCTTGGCCACTTCCAGGAATGAGTCAGACCCTGCTTCAACTTCCCCCTCATCCCCTTGCTCCCCCCCAGGCAGATCCATATTCTCCTCCTTCAAGAGCCTCCTCTGTGCTCCCAAAATCTCCCTGCCCCTGTCCCAAGCTCACATTCCCCCCAGCCCCTCCCGGCTCCGAGCTGTTTCCCGTCTCCCACAGCTCCAATTCAATTCCAGCCTCGCTGAGCATTTCACTGAGGCTTTGGCTGTTTGGTGGAATTTGTATCCAGCAAAAATTGGATTTGCCGTGCTGTTAGAAGCACTTCCTACCTGGGAGAGGAGCTGTGCCACCATTAACATTCGGGTCACTGCGTCGCTGGAGGTGCCGCTGCTCCTGTAGTGCCTCCCTCCCCCTGCTCTGGAGGTTTCTCCCTGAGTGCCCCTGAGGATCAGGATTCACACCTGGAGTGTTCCACACTCTTCCAGCCCCATGTTTCCCCTTTCCAATGCCCTGTGCCTCTGGAAGAGGAAACACCTCAGGGAAACACCTTCCAGGGGTTGTAGGAATGAGGATCATGGAGGGTTGGGTACAATTCCCTCTTCCTGCTGCTGGCTTTGACTCCAGGCAGGACTGAGCTGGGTTAAAGCAGCCTCTGTCCAGCAGGAGTGGTCCCAGAGGTGCCAACAAGGATGAACACGGAGGACAGGAACGTGTCCCGCTCTGGAACTCCCAGTGAGGCTGGACGTGGAAATCTCCTGGTCTATGGAGGAGATTTTTTCTCACGTTGCTTTGGCTGTGTGGGGAAAATCCACGTGGAGTTTCCCTGGGATGGAGGATGATCTGCTCTGCTCAAACCCACCTGAGGGCAGGGCAAAGCTGCTCTGTTGGAAGTGCTGAATGGGGAGAGACCTGCCCAGGGAAACATGGAAACGGCAGGGAAAGGGGAAAACTGTTTCCTATCCCTCCTTATGTCCAGTGCTGGGCACTGCCCAGGCTCCCCAGGGAATGGGCACGGCCCCGAGGCTGCCAGAGCTCCAGGAGCCTTTGGACAGCGCTCCAGGGATGCCCAGGGGGGATTGTTGGGGGGTCTGGGCAGGGCCAGGAGCTGGGATGGATGATCCCTGGGGGTCTTTTCCAACTCGGGATATTCCGTGATTCTACAACAAGCCCAGGCCTGGGCTTTGGCTTTCGGGTGTCCCATCCAAGGCCTGGATCTCAGGCACGGGGTGTGGGAAGGATCCCGTGGATCTGAGCCCCGGGAGGTGCCGTTTCTGCACTCCACGCCCCTGCAGAGCCCCCCGGCTCAGGCTGACAGAAATCCCGAAGGCAGCGTTTGGCAAGAGCAGCTCCCGCAGCGGCAGGGGGCTGGCACATCTGGGATGCCCGCGGCTGCCAGCCGGGAGCGCTCCATCCCTCCCTGCAGACCCCGCTGCGTCCACCCAAAGCTGCATCCAGAGGTGTCACCGCACATCTGTACCCCGCCGCTTTCGGAGGAGGAACCCCCTCAAGTCTCCAGGGAAGCGGAGCCGCTGGGATTTTCTCTCATCTGCGGTTTCCCGAGCGCTCCGAGCCCGCGTTGTGCGGAGCGAAGTTGCCATCTAGCGGGGCAGAGCATCCCTGCAGAGCTGCCTCGGGGCTGCTCCCGGCTCCCCGCCCCGGGAGCCATCCCCAGCCGGAGTTATCCACAAGGAACAGCTTCCACCGAACCCTTGGGATGAGCACAGAGCCTCCACCCCACAAGGTGCCACCGCTCTCCATCTGCAAACTGGGGGGAGATTAAATGCCCAGCTTCAACCCCGGCCTTGCTCTTAGCCCCAGACTTGCTTTTATTTTATTTTATT
>VZSE01002753.1:0-56188 GCA_013398275.1 Promerops cafer
GGATGGGATGGGATGGGATGTCCAAATTGTGCCAGAAGGACCAAGCACTGCTGGGCCATCTCCACCTGCTAAGAAGCTTCTGGCAGCATGGAGAGGTTGGGCTGAGACAAGAGCAGTTGTTAAAGGACACATTCCTGGTGCTGAACAGGAATGTGGGGAAGGAGTAGATGGGAATGACAGAAAATACTTGGGGAAGGCACTGGGGGATGTGTCTGGTCCCAGCTCTCTGGGGATGGGCCAGCAGAGGGTTTGGATCCCAGGGTTTGGATCCCAGAGTCTGGATCCCTGGCTGCTGCCAAATTTGTTTTGTGGGGCAGCAGAATCACAAAATCATTTTGTTTGGAAAAGCCCTCTAAGATCATTGAGCCCAACCATCCCCAGCACTGCCAAGGCCACCACTGCCCCATGTCCCCAAGGGCCACACCCACAGGGCTGTTAATCCCTGTGCCAGGGCTGGAGAGCCCTCTGGGAAGCTGGAGAGCTGCTGCTGCCCTTGGGCTTCTGCTCAAGGTCACAGAAAATCCCAGTGGGAGACCCAGAGTGACTTCTACCAAAATCTTCTCACATGGAGCAAGTTGCTCACGGGCTGAGGACCCAGGTGCTCAGTTATAAGGAGTTATGCAAAATAAGCAGTTTTCAATGAAATGGTTTTTAGTAACTTTTTTCCCCCAGCTGCTGATCAAAATCCAAAATATCCTCAGAAAATGCACAAGATGCGATGAGAAAACAAACCTGAAGCCCACAGGTCACTTTTCCCATGAATTGTGCCTCTAAACACGGGGGATGTGGTCTCTGCTGGCTGGACTCCCCGCACCTGGGTTGTGCCTATGGCTCCTGTCCTCCCATGGCTGGAGGGGACTCAGCCCATCCAGTACTTTCTCCCACCTCCAAACCCCCATGGTGCTGGGGGCTGCCCTACAGCCTTGCACCCGGTGTCCTCGCTCCCCCTGGGATGGGGTGGTGACTCCTGCCAGGGTCTGAGGTCCAGGCAGCCTCAAGGCACAGGTCCCTCTCATCCAGCTGCTCAAATTTCGGACTGCTCCAGGTCATTTCTACAAGGAACCAGAAGAGGTGGCTAAGCCCTGGGATCTGTGCCACAAGCTGGGAAGCAGAGACCAGCAGGACCAGGGCAGTGACTGTCCCTCTGTGCTGGCACTGCTGAGGCACCTCCAGTCCTGGGGGCAGTTTTGGGCCCCCCACTACAGAAAGGATATTGAGGGGCTGGAGCGTGTCCAGGGCAGGGAACGGAGCTGGGAAGGGGCTGGAGCCCCAGGAGCAGCTGAGGGAGCTGGGAAAGGGGCTCAGCCTGGAGAAAAGGAGGCTCAGGGGGGCCCTTGTGGCTCTGCACAACTCCCTGCCAGGAGGGGACAGCCGGGGGAGGGGGGTGGTGGAACAAGAAGTAAGAGGAAAAAACCTCAAGTTGTGCCAGGGGAGGTTTAGGTTGGGTATTAGAGAAAATTTCTTCATGAAAGGGTGGTCAGGCCCTGGCACAGCTGCCCAGGGTGCAGTCACCATCCCTGGAGCGATTTAACAGCCATGTGCATGTGGCACTTGGGGACTTGGTGTAGTGGTGGCCTTGGCAGTGCTGGGGAATGGTTGGATTGAATGATCCGAAGGGCATTTCCAACCTCAGTGATTCTGTGATTCCGTGAATGGCTTCTCCCTGCTTCTCAGCTCCACCATCTTGTGCCACCCTCCCCCTGCTGTGGAGCCCTACAGCACCAGCAGGACACGTTACACCAGTAACACGTTACCTGTCACTGTCCCTTTGTCTTCAACAGCACCAGGGCACAGCGAGGATCTTCTCTGGCCCTGACCTCCCTGTAAGGACAAGGTGTCCCTTTGGAAGGTGCATGTCTTGAATGCTCCCGTGTGCCTTGGCAGCCATGGCTTTGCTGGTTTTTGTGTCTGGGCCCCTTATCTCTCTGCCCCACCTCGCTCGGTGCTGGCTCTGGTGTCCCTGGTGCCAAGGCTGCCCCGTGCCCAGCCCAGTGGCTCGGGAACAATTGGAGGAAGCCATGTCCCACAGAAACCCTGAGATTTCTGCTGGAGGTGACAACTGCTGGGAGGGCTGGCAGGGGATGAGGCCACATGTGGGGACTGGCAGGGTCTCAGGCAGCACAGCAGGTCTGTCCCCTCCCCACCCTGCACCAAACCCAGCCGCTGCTGGAGGGTTCAGGTGTGGTGGGGAGCTGGCTGGGCACACTGCAGGGTGCAGGTGACCCTGGCCAGCGTCCCACAGGAGGGTGACCAGCTTCCTGTGGCCATGGCAGAGCCCCACGAGGGAGGGGAGCAGCATGTCCCTGCTCACACACACCTGCCCAGCATTGGCAACCATGCAGCACACACAGACACCGAGGCACGAGGACCTGCGTTAGTGCAAGTACGAGTGCTGCCCTGCCTCAGGACACAGACACACCCCGGGTCTGGGTGTGGCAGCATCCAGACATGCACCAGAGGGACCATGTCCACCCACGTAGGCAGAGGAGAAGGTGGTCACACACACCCATGGGTACCCTCCTGCTCTGAGCCCCAGCCCAGCAGTCCTGAGGCTCCATGGTGCTCCAAGTGTCACCTCACCGCACATCAACTCCTTCTCCATGTGCTCAGGACTGGAAGCCTGAAAAGCAGGAAATCCCTGCCCAGACTCTTCCCCTCTGCTCCCTC
Source organism: Promerops cafer (assembly GCA_013398275.1). Classification (NCBI taxonomy): domain Eukaryota; kingdom Metazoa; phylum Chordata; class Aves; order Passeriformes; family Nectariniidae; genus Promerops; species Promerops cafer. Next base: position 2,668 of record VZSE01002753.1, read on the forward strand.
TGATGCCCAGGTGCCAAAGGCTCACCCTGCCCGTGCCAGCAGTGCCAGCAGTGCCAACACTGCCAGCAGTGCCAGTAGAGATGGCAGCCTGTGCCCGAGCTGTGCTGGAGCACTGCCGGCTGTGCCCGTGCCATCCAGGCTGCTTGGGGAGGGCAGAGGGAGTTCACCTGGGGAGGACAAACTCCTTAAAAAGCTGGACACGCAGGCAGCCAGGAGTTCCTGGAAGTTGGCTCCTAGTGCCAGAGAACAAGTCTTGGAGAGCTGCATGGGTGAACCTTCCTGAAAGGAGCTGCCCCGTGCCAGCTCTTGCCCTGCCATGGGCTGTCCTGAGGTGGCTGCTGTCCCTGCACGTCCCCCTGCTCCCACGATCCCTGCCATGAGCTCAGCTCCCAAGGGAGACCCAGCTCTTGCCCAGGCTTTTCTATTGCAGATGTGTGGCCCAGAACCTCCGTTATCACTGTCCCAGTGCCTCTCTGGCCCTGTTCCCTGCCTGGGAGCCCATCCCAGGCACAAGCTTGGGTACCTGCCAGCCAGGACATCCCGTGGCTGATAACGTCACATAGCTTGAAGCCCTGTAGCTCCTTCTTGTGCCCTCTTGGCCTCGCAGCAGCAAGGTGGGGTCTCACACCCTTCCTTCCCAGTGGGATAAAAGTAGGTGTCTCCTGTTTCAGCCTCCCCATGACCCGGGAGCAGTCCGGCTTGTCTCAGCCCTGCCACATGCTTGGAATGCCCAGTGTGAATCCTCCAGGAACCCATCCCATGGGCCAGAGACATCCCCGGTTCCACAGGGGCACTTAAAAGGCACCTACTCCCCACCTGAGACCTCCCATGGCAGCGGCCAAAGTCTTGTTCCTTTGGAAACTGTGATGAATCCCCAAACATCGAGTCCCTCCAGTGACCCGAGGCCACGTAGAACTTCCGTCCCCTCCTCTGAGTGCTCCAGATCCTCCCCCCCAACATCAGCAGCCATTCCAGCACATAGCTGGACAGAAGATGAGACAGTGGGCAGCCTCCAGGACCGCGAGGGACTTCACGGAGGACTGTGGACAGCTCCACCCTGTGCTTTCCAGGAGAGGGAGAGGACAAAGGCACATGGTAGACAAGCAGCAGCACAGAGGTGGCAAATCCCATCCCCCAGGATGCAGGAGCCCAGCCTCGGTCACCCCAGCATCCTCTTGACCCTTTGACACAGCCACATCTCATTGCTGGCTTCGGGGTGATGCCTGCAGCCTGTCTTTGCCTTGGAGGCTTCTACCAAAGTCCCCTCTTTCTGCACAGCCCCATGGACCTCTTTAAGTGCAAAACCTTCTTGCAGCATCACACTGGGCCTATTTCCTGGCTCCAGCTCTCTGTGTCACCCCTGCCTGCCTCTCCTGAAGCCTCTTGACCCACCATATTCCTTGTTGTGCCTCTTGTTCTTCAGGGATGCTGATGACCTGGTTCCAAAAACGTGTTGCAGGGAGCTCTGCTGGCTGCTGTGCTGGCCCTCCAGCACGCCCTGTCCTGTCCCTTACAGCCCAAATGGTCCCGTGTCACCTCCTTCTCCTTCAGCCTTCCTAGCAATTGCCTTGCCCAAAAAAACCCCCACCTACCCCCAAAATGAGCTTTGTTTTTTTTTTTAGAGATGCCAAGTCCATCTGGTACAGTCTATCCCTGATAAACAGCCCTCCCTCGGGGCCTCTTGGGACCAGAAATAGCGCCGGGGCTGGACCTGCCCGAGCAAACATTCCTCCCCGCACACGCACGTCTGCTTCCCGCTGGCAGCCCGGCCACCCCCGGGCAGCCGGGGCCTCGGGGACCGGTGCCACGATGGCTCCTGCACGTCCCCGGAGGGGGAGCCTTCCCCACCCAGGTAGCTGCACATCCCTCCGGACACTGCCCCGGGACACGGCTCGGCCGAGCTCGCCGCTCCTGCAGGGAGGAATCCTGATTTCTGCCAGCGCGTCCCCGTGTCCCGATAATCCCCGAGGGGCAGCCGGCAAAGCCTCGCTGATCCACACCGGGCTGACCCGGCCGTCGCTCCGGGCTGGAATGTGCTGCTAATCCTCACGGCCACCTCCCGGGAGCGGTCACCGCTGGCCTGGGGGGACCCGACTTGGTCCCGGTCACTCTCCGGGGGCGACGCCGGCGCTCGGATGTCTCCCTGCCCCGCGGCACGGGGTGGTGGGTGGCCGCTGCTCCGCAGGGGTCTGTGCTCCAAGGACAGCTGCAGCGTCCATCCTGGAGCTCAGTGCCAGCCCAGCTGCCCTGGCACTGGGACCTCTGGGGATCTGCCAGTGCTCCAAGGAGGAGCTGTTTTTTTCCAGCCCTCGCACCACTGTTGGGAGAAAAGCTGTTGCATTTCACGTGACAGATGTTGCTCTCTGAATCCTTGTCCTGCTGGTCCTCCAAAGGATTTTCCATGACCTCTTAACCCCTTTATGTCGTGGGGGGTTCCAGCACTGACATCTGACCACAGTGTGCTCTCTCTTCCCATATTCCTGCTGGGGCACAGGTTTCTGCCCACCCTGCTGTACCTGTGACCTTCCCTCCCTGTCACTTCCCAGGGGTCGAGTTTTTCCTCCGCTTCAAGAGGGGCTGCCCAGTGCAGTCAGTCCCTTAAAGGACTGCAAACACCCCTCTGCAAACAAAGGCACGGGACCCTCCTGTACTGCCCATCAAAACACATTTGTGGACATCACAAAGTGTCCCCTGTAGCTCCGTGGCTCCTGATTCTCTCTGCTTCCCTCTGTAATCCATTCTGTGCCTCTTCCCAGACCTTCCATCCAACCCTCCCCTGTGATGGTGGGACCTGAGCCCAGCCCCCTGTGGGGGCACACCAGGACACTCACAGCCTTCCTGCTTGTGCCCCAGCTCCTCTGTGTTGCTGTTTTGGAGGCTGTGATCACCTACCAGACCCTCAAGCTGCCTCCTGGCATGGAGGCACAGCCTGTGGAAAGGGGAATCTTGATCCTCAGTCTGCAAATATGGGGCCAGAGCCCCTGGTCCATACCCTGCTCCTGCCAAAGTGGCTTCACACATGGCTAGAAAAATGCTGCTGCTTCTAGGGCACAGTGGCTGCTCTGTCCCACTGCAGCCTGTGCCATCTGTAGCCAATATTAATCATGATTTTCAGCCATTAATCATTTCTAACATTAATCATGTTGTCTTCATGTTGAACAGTGGAGGACTGGGACTGCGGGAACTCTCTCGCAAGTGATGGGCCTCAGCTCAGCTGCTTCTGAGAGCTGTCAGCGGGCCAGAGCTCCGCTCCTCTCCACGTGTGCCATGTGGCTTTTGTATTGTTTAGTCTCTGATCGAAATCTGGGGCCGGCTTGAATTACCTGTCCCACAACAGCCCAGTGCATTGACACAGCCACTGCCTCTCCAGTGACATCACGGAGCCCTCGTGCTCGCTGGAGACAGCCCCACGCCGTCACTGCGCTCAGCTCTCAGACATCCACTACTGTCCCACGGAGCACTGTCCCTCTGGAAGGGGACACTGTCCCTTTGCCTGGGCTGGGGCTGCCTGGGATTGAAGTCAAGCTGGCAGGACTGTGCCTGTGGAGAAACAGATGGCTGAGACATGATCCGCATCCTGCATGCAAAGCACCTGCATCTCCTGGCAGGAAAGGTCCAGCTCTGACGGCATCCCTTGGGGTAGTTCTCCAGAACTCCCCAAGATTTGGTGGGAGGGGGCCCCTGGAGGGCTCCAGACCAGTCTGATTCACAGCAGGGCTGTTGCCAGCAGTCAGTCACGGTGGCTGTGCCTTTGTCTACCTGAGGTTTGAAAGCCTCCAGAACCAGAGCTCCCCCACCTCTTGTGCTTGTCCCCATGCTGGAGCCCTTCCAGAGTCAACACTTCATCTTGGAACAAACACCCCAAGTCTTGGACACAAACTGCAGTCTCTGTTTTCCTACCAAGGGCAGGGAAAGCTTTCTCCTGTGCTGAGAAGCACTTTTGGAGGGGGATCCAGTCCCTGTTTCACTGCCACAGCCACATATGGACCTCTCCTTTCATGTCAGAAGGATTGATTTCCACACATAGTGATGCTTAGCATATCTTTCCCACACCTTTTACCCAAAGCTTGTCTGGGGAAGACTGTCATTCCTTTGGCAGAGGGACAGGGGCACAGCTTTCTCCTGTCAGGTCCCTCCAGTTGTCCCTGGAGATGGAGCTCCTTGAGCTGCTGGAGCTGCTGGAGCTGCTGGAGCAGTGTACCAACAGAGCAGCTGCCTCAAGGGAGACCCTCTCAGGGTCTGGTGCACAAACCAAGTCTCTTTTCCCCCAAAAATCTGACATGTGGAGCCTTGGTTTTGTTGGGACATAGAATGAACCCAACACAGTTTGTCCTGTCCACAGATTTTTTTGATAGGGTGGGGGCGCCTGGATCCAAAGCCGGCTGCCCTGACACCCAGGTCCAGGGAATTCCTGGGAACGCTGACTTCACACCACTCCTCTTGCTGCTCTGTCCTGCAGCCAAAACCCAGGCCAGCCATGGGAGCTGAGCTTCTCCTGGAGCGGTGAGTGAAGACCTGGGGCTCGCAGACTCCGCAGGCTCTTGGGCAGCTGCCCGTGCCCCAGGCAGCTGCTCCGGAGGCAGAGCATTGCCAGGCAGCAGGTCTGGCAGTTTCTTGGCAGTGTTCAACTGCAATCAAACCGTCTCCACAAAACATCTCCATGAGCCAGCACATTCCAATGGAGAAATGTCTTGTCTAAATGTTTCTGACCAACTCTCGTGCGGCGGCTTTCTCACTTTTCCTCCTGGCTGTGTTTCTGAAGGAAAAACCACTTCAAAGGCACGGCCCTGGCTTGGGATGCTGTAGGTGTGACTGCGCTGTCCCAGCCCAGGTCCAGACTCTTCCCCTGGGGTCTGATGAGAGAGAAGAACCCTTACCAGTGCTGGGTGGGCCGAGGAGCCCTAACTGGACATGAGAGGAGCATGGGGTGGGTGTCTCAGGAGTCAAACAGCCCCACCAGCCCTTCCTGCAGTGGGGTCAAGCCTGAGGAGCCCTAGGTTGGGCTCAGTGTGTGCACATGGCCCAAGACCTGAGGTAATGGTTGGCTGCAGGTGAGAGCCAGCCTTGAGGCGTGCTGGACGTGTGGAGGCCAATATGCCCTGTCCACAGCAAGACAAGTCCCAGCTCTCGGTGCCAGGGTCTTCTCTTGTGGGGGGTGTTTGTTCCCAGCCTCCCACTGCAGTGACAGCTCCTCTGAATCCACATAAGAGAGGCTTGGGGTTTCTTCCTCTGCTGAGATCTCCTAATGGTCTTCAAACTCCTGCTGCTTCTTCAGAGATGTCCCTCAACCCTGTTGTCACTCCTGGCATGGGCAGCAGAGCAGGGCAGGGTGTCTGGGTGCCTGGAGGCTGTTGGAACAGGTGTCCCTCACCTCAGGGAGGGGTGATCCTGCCCACACCAACCACACCAGGGAGCAGGAGACAGCCAGGACCCTCCAAGGGCATGTCCCAGCCCTTTGGCATTGCCAGTGCGGGGTACCTAGACAGGAGAGGAGATGTCCCCACATGGAGGGCAGTTCCACTGTCATCATGGGGCTGACCAGAAAGGCACATGGTCCTGTGTGGTGGCGAGGCTCACTGAGAACACGAGGCTCATCGGGAACATGAGGCCCATCAGGAACATGGTGAGACTCACTGGGAACACGAGGCTCATCAGGAACATGAGGCTCACCAGGAACGTGCCAAGGCTCACCAGGAGCACAGTGAGGATCGCCAGGAGCACGTGGCTCTCCATGAACACAGCGAGGCTCCCCAGGCACACGAGGCTCCCCAGGAACACAGTGTGTGCTCTCACAGCGCGTGGGGCTGCAGGTGGCTGGCGGGGCGCAGGCGCAGGGTGCGGCCTGCGCAGAGCGGGTGCGCGCGGGCCAACATGCGGTTTGTGTTTAGAGCGTGCGTCTGCCGGTGCTTTGTAAGTGAGGAGCACTCGGGGCTCTGTGCGTTCAGTCTGGCACACCGGGGCAGACTCCCCCGTTGCTGCCGCATTCCTTGGCCAGCCACGATTCTGTGTAACGGGGCCTGCACGCAGCGCCACGGGAGGCTCGTGCTCACGGGCTCGCCGCCGTACGCGCTCCGTCGCACAGCCGGCCTGGACCCCTGCTCCTTCCGGAGACTCACTTGAGGCTGAAAACCATCTTCCCCATGCGACTGCCACTCCTAGGAAAGAGGTCTGTGCTCCCTCGCTCCATGAGCTGACCCCGACTAGGATTTCTGAGGGGGAGGCACTCCCCTGGTGCTCCCCACCATGCTGCACTCCCCAGGGAGCTGATGAAGTGTGAGGGTTTGGGTGCTGGTGAGCAGCTGAGTCCAGCAGATAGTCCAGCCCTCCCCAGCACCCTTCCTGTGTGTGAGACCTGAGTGAAAACACCTGGAGCCAATTCCCAGCCCAGCAGAGCCACGGAAAAACAAGGCCTCCAAGGCCTTGCGTGGTGGCTGAGATGGTCACTGTCCCCAGGAAGGAAAGGTGGTCCTGTGGGAGGGCTGACTGGTCCAGAGATGCTTGGAGCTGGATGAAGTGCAGGGAGGCTGCACTGGGGCATCTCGGAACCACACTTGGGTCTTGGACAGAAAGGGCCAGGCTGGGAATTGAGCATCCAGCTTGTGGCTTTATAGCACTCTGGAGAGGCAGAAACGCCATCTCCATGGTGGTGAAGCTGCTTTCCAGCACTGGCCAAAGTTCAGCCATCCTGAGCCCAGGCTGAGGGGAGGCGAGGGGAGAGAGCAGGAGAGGAGGTGGAGGTGCACCGGAGTAACCCTGGAAAAAAGCCCTCAGTTCTCCTGCAGCTGCACAGAGAGGGCAGCTGGGCCAAACCTTCCCAGCTCCCTGGGCTTGGGGCATGGTAAGGCAGCCCCGAGGTATCAGCCAGTGATGTGGCACAGGGACCTCCTGCTTCTCCAGGGCCAGGACAGGGGGACAGTGTGAGGACACAGCAGGTGCTGGCTCCTGGTTTACATAAGCAGGGGTGACCTGTCAAGAGGAGCAAACCCTGCTCTGGCAGGAGCAATCAGGGCACCCACCAGCTCCTCGTGCCTGGCTCAGGAGTGGAAATAGGGCTTTTGCACAGCGTGACATCTTCTGGGCTTCCCAGCCAGGTGTGGGTGGCATGGAGGTGTTCCCCCCCTGACTCAGACAGCAGGCAGGCTGCCAGGGAGCAAGCCTGGCAGAGCATGGACAAACCATCCCCACACAGCTCAGTGAGACCAGGGACAGGCTCTGGAGGAGCACAGAGAGTGCCTGAGGAGCCGACTGCTGCACTTGTATAAAAACATGAGCAATGGTGAAAGCAGCAGGACGTGGGAGGGATGGTGGTGCAGAGCACTTCACAGAGAGAAGGATGGAGAGAGTCTGGCAGTCAACATCCGACTTTTATTCCTAGTTAAATAACAGAGCACGTTGGATGAGAGAAAGTCATTAAGTGTCAAGAGTCAGATTTCGAGGAGCTCAGTGCCAGGTTTCCCAGCACTCAGCACCACCGCCGGGGCCAGGCTTTGCAAAAAAGCCAGATCCCATTCAGGGCTTGCAGCAGGGCTGGCTGAGGCTCCCCAGGGACGTGTCTGGGTGGATTTGTGAAGGATATGAGTGCCCAACCTTCGTGGCTCTTCTCTGAAGTGCCCGATGGCGCCAGTCACTGCGGGGGAGTTCCCCGGCACCGATCCTGCAAGGTGCATTGTGTGGTCCTGCCGTGTGACAGCAGTCCTGTCACCTGGAGGGCTGCAGTGGTTTCAGCCCCTCATCCGACAGGCTTTTCAAGCAGGAGACTGACAGATTGTGGGTTTTCAGCTTCCTGTGGGAATTTCTAAGTGCATAATCATTGTGAACATCATGAAAAGCATTTTAATAGTCAGAGAATACCATCTGGATGTTCACAAACAAAGGCAATATAAATCCACGACTGACAGCACTGAACTCAGTGCTTTTATAAGTATTTCCAAGTTGTTTCCCAAATTATTTAAGCAAGTCTTTCCTCTAACGACACTCAGAAAAGATCCTAACATAGGCAAACAGTACAGACTGAGCACAACAGAGACTTTATACAGAGGGATTAGAGCTTGGGTCAGATGTAATCAAATGACATGCCCTGCATACGAATGCAGTCTGTGTTCGGAGATAGGAGGAATCCCAAACACTTCTGTAACGGGAGGAATAAATCTGGAAGTGCCAAAAAAGAATTGGGGGAGAGGAGGGGAATAACTCAAAGCAGTTTTTGTGGGTGTGAAGGCCTTTCATGATGGCGCTGAGCAGTGTGGGGATTATTTGAGAGCTTACAAGAGCGATGTGCTGGGTCTGGTGGCAGCTGCCTCTGAGGTGCTTGCAGTGGGTGACACTGGGAGGGGCATGGGAGGGCTGCTGGAAGGGAAGATAGGAAGAGCAGAAGCCAGCCAGGCACACGGTTGCTTTGCAGGGAGGAGAGAGGTGCTAACAGCCTGGCTGGATGCTGGCTCTGAGGTGATGTGCCAGAGAAGCTGGCAGGGCTGGGCATGGGGTTCTCTCCAAAAGCAGAGTTGAGCCTCCCTTGCCACAGAGGGGAAAGAGTCAGAGGGGCATAGACCAGCATGAGTTGGGTTGAATGGTGATTCCCAGGCTTTTGTGATGGTGACATTCACAGGGCTGCTGCTTTCCTGGACAAAACCCCTGGAAATCAGGCAGCAGTACAGATCCTGACCTCGGAGGCCTGACGTCCTGGAGTGCACCTCTTGACAGCCCTAGGCAGTCACAGAGCCAAGGGCTTTGTTCAGCACGGGCCTCTGCGGAGAGGAACTGGGAATGGAAGCAGTGATCCAGAGCCAGTGGAGGCCAGACTGACAGCAGAGCAACCCCAGACGTGTTGGGGACAGTCCAAAGCAGATTGTGAGGTGGCCACCAGTGGGCAAGAATAGCCACCAGAGAGGAGATTTCACCAGCAGCACCTGGAGAGCTGCAGCGGGCACATGGCTGTACCCTGAGGACAACAGTGCCTCTGTCACTCTGAGGGCCCTGGCCAGACTTTGGGTCCTGGCAGATGATGTAGAAACATCTGCTTTTGCTGGCCTTTCCTTATCCAGCTCTTGCAGCAATGGTTGAGGGCCCTCCAGCCAACAGAAATCTCTGGGCTGTGGGTGAGGGGTTTGAAAACAGACCACGGCATGTGCCTGGAGATGTGCTCTTGTAAACATGGCAAAAATCTGTCATGCCCTCCATGCAGGAAGATCACCTCTTTGCTTGCTGGAGAAGCCTTGGCTGGAAAGTGGGCAGACCCCAACTCCTCCTCCTCCACACGACCTCAGAGCAGAGGACACCCTGCTGTCCAAATTCCTGGATTTCATCTGAATTCACCTTGCCCTGTGGTGCTGGGCAGTCTTCTGAGTGAAAAAATGTCATGTTTATCTGTCACTCTGTCAGGCCAAGTTCTCAATGGAAATGGGCTTAGAAGCAAATGAGTTGCTCTCAGAAGGATACAGGAAACAAAATTTGATCTCTCCTCCATGACAGGATGCCCGGATGTGACAGGACACCTGCTGACAGCTGGATGCCTCTTCCACCAAGCTCTCTCTGCTGGGATGAGCCTCCTTGCCCCTGCTGCTGTGCCAGGAGAGCAGGGCTCAGGACAGGAGCACAGGAGGAGGGCACGGCATGGGGTCACTTGCTTGTGCTGCCTCTTGGCTCCTGCTTCTCCCCACCTCCCTACCTTGTGCCAGGCTTTGCTGCCTCCATGGGGCTTGGAGTCAGTTCCAAGAGCTTTGCAGTTTTCCAGGGCTGTGCCTCAAGTTTCTCCTTGGAATCATGAATAGGATGTGCCTTGTGCTCAGCTTGTGGCTCCAGCACCATCTCAGCATTGGACTGAGACCACGTTTGGTCTCCTTGGATGTATCAGAGAGATCCCAGACATGGAACAAAGTGTTTGCCCAGACGTGCTGCTGAGGGCAGGCTGCCCCACACGGAACAGGCTGCCAGCTTGGGGGGTGCCATGTCCTTGTGTGGCCCCTAAAGCATCATTTCTGTAGGTCCCAGCAATGAGCCTGACAACCGGAGCTCTCCTGCCCGGATAAACGGGACAAGTGGTGCTGCTGCCAGCGGTGGGCTATGGGCCTGTTTCCTTTCAGTCACTTTGTTAACATGCCCCTAAACCCTCTGGCAGCCAGAAAAAGCATTAGTCACCCCTGCAAAGTCAGGATGAGCCGACAGGAATAACAAGCACCTTCATCCAGAGCACGTCCATGCCAGGCAAAATATTGTGGCCGGGACTGCTCTGTGCTTGTTCTGGGGAAGGAACAGAGGAACCTGCTCAGCCAGTGCAGAGGGCAGTGGTTGTGTATAACACCCCAACACCTGGCCAGCTGTGGGCAGTGCTGGTGGTCACTGGAGCTGGCCCTGCCTAGGGCCTTCATGGGGCTGTAGACAGGGACTGGCCTAGCAGAGGGGCTGGTGAAGGGATTCAGCTCCTGGGATGCAGTGAGATGAAGAAGAACTTGGGGAGGCAATGGTGTGACCTCCCTGCTCATCAGGGGCTCTCTGGGCTAGCTTATGGCCAACCATGAGCTGGTGGACATTTCAGAGGGGACCACAGCTTGGGACCTCCTCCATCCCACCTCAGCCCTATCCATGATGCCAACAGCCTCTCCCAGGAGACAGAAGAGGCACCAGGCTGACTGCAAGCAACCAGGCAGCCCATCCCTCTGGAAGACTCCTGCCCCATAACACGGCCTGTCCGCCTGCTTCAGCAGCACCTCCAAGAACCAGAGAAGCCGGGCAAGCCAGGACCTGGATTCTGGCTGACGAGGGGAGAGATGAAGGGAGATGTGAAGCCGATGAATGGAAAAGGAGAGCTGCGAGGATGTGGCCGGGCGCGGCTGACGGGGGTGGCCGCAGACGGTATCGCAGCAACGTGCTGGCACGGAGCGGGGGCCAGGCCGGAGTCAAACATTGGGAACATTTCTACCAGACGGGACAATTACACACTGGAGCTGCTTGCCAGTGAGGCCCCATCACGAGTGGAACAGATCCCATAAGATACTTCTAAGTTTAGAGTAGAGGAGCCCTCTCCAACAGGGGAGGATGCGAGACTGCCGAGCTCAGTCCCGCCCGTCGCCGCCAAACCGCACTCCCCGGAGGAGCACTCACGAACTGCTCTTGCAACACTTGAGCTACGGCTGAGACACACATTCCAGCCGAAACCCCTGTTTGCAGTTGTTTATACATTGCTCAAAAAATATCCTTTTGGATTGAATTTGTTCATGCTTGATCTCAGCCCAAAAAACCGAAGAATTATTTGGGGATGGTTTGAGCAAAATCTGTTTGACTGTTTCTGTGTTATGTAAGCATCAGAATAAATATGTTTTCCTATTTTCAAACATTTTCCTCATCCTTACTAGCTGTCAGATAGCTCAAAATCAGCTTCATGATTTGGAGGAGTTATACTTAGCCCATGCCTGGATCTCAGTGAGGGACCAGCCTGTTCCTCAGCCAGACAAGCTCTCCTCAGGAGTGAGAAAACCAGGAGGGACTACAGCTCTTACACGTGGCGCTCGACATCCTTAAAGGTGATCTCCAGGGGCATTGGATCACCGCTGGGCATTCTCCAAGAGTGTTTGACAAGAAGGGATTGTCCAGTGCCAGATGAGAGTTAAATAAACAGGTATTGAACAAAGCTGTGGAAAAGAGCCATAAGTTTTTGTGAGAAGGTGAGGTGAGCACTGTTCACGGACCACGCAGCAAGAGGAGGGCTCAGCTCTTCCCACCACCCACCTCCCAGCTCCAGAGGAGCTCACACTCCACAGGTTGTGCAGGAGCTTCTCCCTGTGTGTTTTTGTGCAGTGCCCATGCTCCTTGGTTTTGGTGGATCGTGGTTTTGGGAGAGGAGAAGTGAAGGAAAAGGGCTCGCAGCCTTGGAGACACTCTTTGACTCCAAGATTGTGCCCAGATGCAGAGAGGTGATGGGTGATGGGCACTGCAGGAGTAGGGCCAGGCCTTGGTGAGGTGAATGAGTCAGATGTTGGGAAGACTTTGCGCCAGCATCATTGGGGTGGGGCAGAGCTGTTGGAGGTGAATACAGAAATATCCTTGAAATCCAGCTCCAAGGCTGGAGAAGATCATTGTCCAAGTTTCAGGAGTTCACACTAAGCCAGTGGAGAGGTGACCTTGAGCCAGGCTCTTCAGACTTCATCTCTGGAGGAAAGGATGAAGAGGCAACGTTCACCCCATGATGTTCCCCAGGGAAAGAGGGTCTCCATTTGGGTCTCGCTGCTTCCCAGTGTGAAGAGGAGTTAAACACCTGAATGCCTGGCAGAGGCTGGGATGTCACTGCTCACCCAGCACCTACAGAAACCCAGGGAAGTCTGTCCAAGTGCTGATTCCTAACTCAGGGCAGTTGTTCAAAGAATGACATTCAGGCAACTACAGACAAAGTGCTATAGCAATGAACCCCGAGTGCCAGGAACAGGCACTCCAGCGTCCTGTCAGTGTTCTGTGGAGAAACCATGGGAAAAATGAGAGGGATCACTGTGAGCTGGGAAATTTTCAAGAGGATCAGGAATCTGATAAAAATGCCTCCAGCTGAATGTAGAGGCTGCTTCAACATCTGTACAAGTCACAAAGGGCTCACAAAATTTAAGCGAAGAAAGATGGCAGAAACAGGAATCACTTTAGGCCTGTCAGCAGGGAAAAGGTTTTGAAACCACGAGCAGGGAAAAACTATATCAGGGGAATTCCAGAAACATCTTGATTTTGACTGAAGTCCCCAACCTGGGTTCTGGAGAAGCAGGAAAAGGCATCCATAGGCAAGGGGAGATCTCAGTGCCTCCAAGGGAAGACCACGAGCATCCTGGAGCTGCTGTGGGCCAGAGCTGGCTCCTTGGAGCAGCGGCATCACTTGAATCCACAAGATCCCCTGACGCCTTCCAGCACCTCTAGTTTGGCTGCCCTGGTGAGAAACCAGGGTCTCCAGGGCCCTGGGGCAGGAGGAATGATTTAACTGGAGAGGGAGTGTTGAACACTGGCCTGGACTGAAATGGAATCATAACCTCTGCCTCCTTCCTCATTCAATTGGAAGGTCCTGTCAATGGCTTTAGGGATAGAAAAGGATGTGTGAGCACCCCCAGATTTCCTTTAGGGCAGCACCTGGAAACCCAACTGTGTCCTTTTGACAGTCCAGCTTAACCGGGGTGACTTTGTGCTGAAGCAGAGAAGCAGTGCTTCCACAATCCATCCCACGAGCAGGGAGAAATCCGTCCTTAAGCCATCCCAGATGTTTGCAAAGCAGACGTGGGTCTCAGTCCTGAGGTAGCAGAAGGAAAAGCGCTGGAACAAAATGAGATGTTAAAAAAGAAACTGCCAGATCCACGTGGTGGAGCTGAGACAGCTTGGGGAGACCAGGAATGCAGCAGCTGCTCCGTCTGCTGGAGCAGACAATTAAACATGGAAGCTACTGCTTTCCAGAAGTCTGGAGTGAAGCAAATGTTGTACTGGCCTGCAAAAAGAGCAGCAGCACTGATCCTGGGAATAGTCCGGCAGCTTTTGTGCGGGAGAATCACAGAATCACAGAATGTCTAGGTTGGAAGAGACCTTCAAGATCATCAAGTCCAACCCGTTCCCTAATACCTCACCTAGATCATGGCACCGAGTGCCACATCCAGTCTTTTCTTAAACACATCCAGAGATGGTGACTCCACCACCTCCCCGGGCAGACCATTCCAGTACTTTATCACTCTTTCAATGAAAAACTTTTTCCTAACATCTAACCTGTATTTCCCTTGATGCATCTTGAAACTCTGTCCTCTCGTTCTGTCAGTTGCTGCCTGGAGACAGGGACCATCCCCACCTGACTACAACTCCCCTTCAGAAAATGTAGAGAGTCATGAGCTCACCTCTGAGTCTCCTTTTCTCCAGGCTGAACACCCCCAGCTCCCTCAGTCGTTCCTCACAGGGCTTGTGCTCCAAGCCCCTCACCAGCCTCGTTGCCTCCTCTGGACGTGCTCGAGCGTCTCAACGTCCTTCCCAACCTGAGGGCCCAGAGCTGGACACAGCACTCGAGGTGTGGCCTCACCAGGGCCGAGTACAGGGGAAGAATGACCTCCCTGCTCCTGCTGGCCACACCAGTCCTGATCCAGGCCAGGATGCTGTTGGCCTTCTTGGCCACCAGAGCACACTGCTGGCTCATGTTCAGTCGGTTATTGACCAGTACCCCCAGGTCCCTTTCTGCCTGTCCAGCCACACCGTCCCCAGCCTAGAGCATTGCAGGGGTTATTGTGGCCAAAATGCAGGACTGGGCACTTGGACTTGTTAAACTTCATCTTGTTAGACTTGTTAGAGAAGGCACTAGAAGGAGCAATTGTCCAGGTTCAGATCGAGCCACTCAAAGGGACCTTGAGGCCTCACTGTCTTTGACAAGCTCGATGGGTGGGATAGTGGGAAAGTCATGAGGGTCAACAGAGAGAGAAAGACAGCAAATCCTGAGTCCCCCATGTGCCAGGGGAGCCTCGAGAACAACCAGCACAGGTGTGTGAGCTCTGCAGCACAGAACATGGAGACAGGGAAGGGAAGCTGACTGTGAACCAGCAGTGAGCTTTTCCAGTGAGGAAAGCCAACTGGTGTGCTGTGATAGCCAACTGGTGTGCTGTGGTAGCCAACTGGTGTGCTGCGATAGCCAAAGCACGGCCAACATCTGCAGGGAAGATGTGTGGAAGAGACAGAAAGGCGAGGCTGATCCGCCTGGAGGAGAGAGGTGGAAAGGGGGATGGCATTGTGTTTTCCTCTGCCTAAAGGGAAGCTACAGAGGAGCCAGACTTTCCTCAGGAGTGAAGAATAAGGGGGAAATGGGCAACAAGCAGGAGCTGCAAGTAAGAATGGACACAAAAAGTGTGTGCAGCGCTGGCACAGGGTCCAGTTCAGGTTGCTCATGGACAAGGCCTTGAGCCAATGGATTCAGCTTTAGAATTAGACCTGCTCTACCCACAGCTGACTGGAGACTTTGGATGTCACTCCAAAAATCAGTTTTTCCAAGAAAATAAAGGAAAATCACTTTTCTCAGCCTGTAACACAGCCTTGAGCAGGTTGGCATAGCCACATATGGGGAAACACTGCAGTGTGTTCCCTCTGCTTCAGGGTGGGATTGTGCCACCACTGGAGAGCACCCAAAATTTCTCTCCAGCTCTGGAGAAGTGTGTCTGTGTTTGATGAAGGTGGGACAGCAGATGATGTGCTCCCTCTACAGTGTGGTGGGCTCCTAACTGTGAGGAACATCAGAGCCCCAGGCTCTCGGATGCCCACAGTGGTGCTGCCATGCCATTGTTAAATTCCTCAAAGCTTGTGGTCACAGACAGAGTTTCAGTAGATGCTCCATCCCGGGAAGAAGAAGGAAGGACACAGTCCCCAGGCTTGCTCTGCTCGGTGTGTGCTCAGTGTGCAGACAAAGGCTCTGGGAGAGCTCTGGCAGAGCCTGAGGAGGACTTGGCATCTCTGGGCAGCACAGAACAATCTCTCCACTGAAGGACACCTTCAGGCTTCTTTCCCCATGTTCAAATTTCTCACTTCTTGGACAAGGTTTCCACCCCATCACCTTTCCCTTGCAACCCTGGACAGGAGCAGATGTGTCCCTGGGCACACAGCACAGCACAGCACCCAGCTGACCTGTACAGGTTGTGTTGGGGCATCCTCACTCCCCTTTAGACACCAGGATGGCCCCAAATCCTCACAGACATCTCACATGTTAACTGTTGCTGGCCTTATCTCCAGGATCAAGATCATATTTTTCTTCTCATTCCAGGAAGGACAAGTTTTAATAGGCCTGGAATTGGAAACAGCTCCCTTTGCTTTCCATGCTTCCCACCCGGTTTTCATGTGGGGAGTTGTTTATCAGTTATGCAAGCGGAGGCAGATGGCTGGGGTGACAGTCCTGGCCTGGGGACACAGAGGAGGAGGGCTGGGGTGACAGTCCTGGCCTGGGGAGACAGAGGAGGAGGGTTGGGGTGCAGTCCTGGCCTGGGGGCACAGAGGAGGAGGGCTGGGGTGACAGTCCTGGCCTGGGGAGACAGAGGAGGAGGGTTGGGGTGCAGTCCTGGCCTGGGGGCACACCGGGGCTCCTGCTGCCCTGCACATCCACCCTGGCCCTGCACCCATCGCACACATCCTGATGCTGCTGGGGATGCACAAGTGAGCAGAGGGAGAAGGAAATGTTCTGCTTCCCTGGCCAGAGGGGACAGCCCTTGAGACTGGAAAGGACTAAATCTCAAGGAAAAAGTGTGGAACATGTTCTGGTCTCCGTGGAGGGGACACCCAGTGGTGGCTGAGCTCCTCAGTTCCTTTCCTTGGATCTGGTGGCAAGCCAGGGACAGTCACCATGACAGGTCAGCACAATGTCCCCGTTCCCTGCCAGAGTCCCACAGGGGCAGTGGTGATGGACCAGGGAATGTGGAGGGGACACGACACCTGTCCTGTGTGTGGTGACTGGGTGAAGGACTGGCTGTAGGGCTGGGCACGGTCTGGAAATGGGTCAGGGACGTGCTGGCAGGAGTGGTGGCACTCTGGGGGTGTCCCCCCTTTTCACAGAGTCCCTTGCCCGTGCTGGGGTGCCGATGGGGCAGCAAGAGGCACAGGGAGGACTCTCAATTCCCATGGCTGTGGGAACACCACCAGGTCAAGGATGCCCAGAGCTGATGGTGTTGGGAGAGGCTGCTGGGACGAGACATGAAAAAGAGGCAGTGGAGACAAACTGTGACATGCTGTGACAAAACCCTGCTCCTACTGGACTGAAGATGATGGTTCCCACCCTGAGAGTGATGCAGGAGGACAGAGACCCTGTGGCATGGCAGCAGGTGGAGGGGACAGTGAAGTTCATGACAGCCATGGAAAACTGTCCTGGCTTTACAGGGAGAGAAGTGTCCGTGGGTGAAAGCTGCCTGAGCAAACGGCTGGGCTTGGCACAGGAAGAAATGAATGTTAACAGCTCATGGGTAATGATATATTCCATAATTCCTTGGTGTCACAGAGCTTTTCTTTAAGGAAATACCCAGGCAAGAGGAGGTGGCACTTGTGGCACTACTAAGTGGTGGAGGGGGGCTTGGGACCACCCTGGTCCCACATTCCCATGAGCACAGGGCAGAACTGGATGTGATCAAGGGACACTGACCCCTGCCCAACCATGGAATGGGCTCTGAAGCACCCACAGGTGACAGGTCCCACTGGTGACAAGGACAACCTCTGCTGGTGTGCTGGCCAGCCCCTGCTCGTGCAGCCCAGCCTGTGCTGTCTCACCTGCCAGAGGAGCCCAGTCCTGCCCCCTGTTCATGGCACCAACCTGGCCTGTCTAGTGACATCTGCTCCATGGATGTCTGCCCAGCCGTGCCCAGAGGGTGGTACAGTGTTCCAGCTGTGCAGGGACATCATCCTTTCAGACACATCTTCCATCCATCTCTCACCGTGAGGGGCTCCACTGGCAGAGCTCCCCAGAGTTCTCCCCTAATTGCTTCCCTTCACACCCCCACTCCTGGTGTGCTTTGTGTGGGAGGGTCCAGCTCTCCCACCAGCATCGCTCCCCGCCTGCATCCTGCCCACCCAGACTTGTTGCTGTGGCTGCAGGCTGCAGTCAGCCTTCCCGGAGTGGTGGGTCTTCACCTGTGGATGTGCTCCAAGTCCTGCTCCTGCAGGATCTCTCAGTCCCTCCTGCCTTGGACCAGGTTTCTCGCAAGCACAGTGGTCCACATGTTGTTCCAGGGAAGGTCTTGTGACACAATCTCAAGCTTCTGAGCTGGATGCTGCTTGACTGAGATCCACCTGGAGCTGGCAGATGAGCTGGGGTGGACACGGAGGGGTGGGATGGGCCAACACCCCCGTGGGCTCTTTGCCTGTGATTTTGCCTTTCTGGGTTGCATCCACAGAGCTCATAGCAGACTGGGCCAGGCTGACCTGGTGCTCCGAGTGGGCTGCTGGTCCCCTGGGTGTGACAGCCAGCCCCTGTGTGACAGTCAGGGGGCTGTGACACAGCTGCTCCGTCGCTCCAGGGCACAGAGAGGGGCTGTGTCTGTAGCAGGAACTGACCCTGTGAGCACAACCTGTGAGATCTATGAGACTCTGTATGGCTGAATCAGGATTTTGGAGCAGCGCCCCCCCCCCTCCATTTCACACCCACACCCACCCCCACACCCACCCATCTTCCTTCCACCTGCAGTACACCCAGGGGTGTGTACTCTTATCCTGAATTTGTCCCAGTGACTCCCTGCCAGCCCCACTGGCCAGCTCTGCTCTGGTGAGGGCTCCTGCAGAGCCCCTGTGTCTTTGCAGGGGTGGGGAGAGAAGAGAGCAGCCTGTGCCAGGGCAGGACTTTGTGCACAGCCTTGTGGGGACCATCTCGGACCTGCCAAGCTTCCCCCTCCCTCCTGCCCCAGTGCTCCCAGCTCGTGCTCAGGGCCACAAGCCCGGGAGGTTTTGGAGGTTCCATGCTTGCTGAGGGCCTGAAGAAGGCTGATGGAGATGGTGCTGCTGAAAAGTCCTGCCACAGTGGGGTAGTGCTCATGAATCAGGTGAAGGAAAGGGCAGTGGGATGACGATCCTGGTTGATGCTGGTGCATCCTGGACCTGCAGGGACCAGCAGAGAGGGTGACCCCAACCAACAGCCTCATGTCCTCAGTGCTGGCCTGGGGAGGTGAGCACAGTTTGCAGGACACTGAGGAACAGCCAGAGCTCTTGGCAGCCCTTGTGCAGCCAGAACAATGGCTGACGTCAT
Source organism: Promerops cafer (assembly GCA_013398275.1). Lineage (NCBI taxonomy): Eukaryota > Metazoa > Chordata > Aves > Passeriformes > Nectariniidae > Promerops > Promerops cafer. The sequence goes on from VZSE01002753.1 coordinate 21,359, forward strand.
TTTTATTTAAGAGGGAAAAGGGAAAAAAATTGTGACCAGAGGACTGTAGCCCTGGGAGAGATGGAGTTTATTTTTCCTGCCTGCTGCTTTCTCTCGTGCTCCCCCCAGACCTGGCTGTGGCACAGCACATTCCTTTGCTGTGATCTCCTCCCTCCCATGCAACAGCACATTCCTTCTGCGCTGGCTGCTCCCTTCTGCTCTGGCCACCCTGGCCTGGCCGGTATGGAGGGGACAGTGGCCACCCCTCCCCTGTGCCTGTGCACTGCTGCATGCTCTGCCTTCACCTTTGCCAGAGCTCAGGCTCAGATGCTGTGTCCGTGTGCTGCCTGCTCATGTCCAGCTCCACCCTGGGCACAGGTGTCTGTCCAGGCACTGGCCTCTCCACCCCAGGACAGTGTCCAGGAGGGATGGTGGAGCCTCACCCTCTGCTCTCTCCATGGCAGGTGCACTGAACCCGTGGCATGGAACCTTCCAGGGGGGCTTCCCACACACTGATGGGCTCGGGGAGCATGGGGTGCCAAGTAGGGCTTGTCTTCCCTGACTGGGTGGAGCAAGACCAGCCTGGGCTTGGGCTCATCCCTTTGGATCCCAAACAGGCAGGAAGGAAGGTGTCTGCCAAGCCCTGTGAGCAGTGGGGAGATGAGCTAACGCCTCACACGGCTGAATTCATGGGGCTGGCACAGCTCCCAGTGCTGGGGCCACCCCCGGCAGGGCAGGTCACCCCAGAGGGTTGGGCAGACGTGGGTGCTGCAGCCCTTCACCCCGGGGTCATTGTCCCCTCTGGCCAGCACTGGTGTGGGGTGACAGGGTCAGGCTGTGGGTGCTGGTGGCCAGTGCATCCAGCACATCTGCACACCCAGCCCTTGCGCTCCTGCTGGCCTCACTGGGTTTTGTTGGAGCTGCTGGGAGCCCAGGCACGGGCCTAGCTGCCTGTACTGCAGCATTTTCCCAGCTCAATCAGACCAAATGAGATGTTACCTTCCCTCAGGACATCCTCCTTCACTCACCCCAACACCCCTCGCGTGACCCAACCACAGAGGGGAGCAGCAGCACCCCTGAGCCCTGCCCCAAGGACATCCGAGGGCAGGGACAGCTCCTTCCTCCTGGTTTTTTACCCGTGCCAGAACTACCTTGCTCCTTCTCAAGCTGGGGGTCGCAGAGGAGAGATCTGGAGCCTCTGGTGAGGACTCTGAGGGGCATTGCAGGGCTCTGGGTCTGGCCAGGGCTCTGGGAGCTGGACTAGTCCAAAGGGCTGAATGGGACCTCGTGTGGGCTAAACCAGGGTTAACCAGAGGGGCGGCTGGGAGCTGCCACATGCCAAGAATGTTTCCAGACTGGGGAAGGGCTGGACATGAATCACCCGCTGCCTCTGCCAGACGCTGTGTGCAGGCTGGGCTCTGCGCTCTGCTGTCCTGCAGTGAGTTTCAGGATCCTGTGCCGACCAGGGCTCCTTCAGCCCCACCAGCATCACCTGCTCAGGTGGCTTCAGCCTGATTTTGCAGCTCCTGGGGAGTCCCAGCTAGATGTGGCAGCCCTGTGTGTGTGTCAGGCACTGCTTGTTTGGGAAGCCCACGTGCAGATGTTGTTGCAGCCATGGATTCACTCCTCCCACGCTGCTCCAGCCCTTTTTCTCCATCAGTTGTGTGAGCCTGAATTTTCACAAGTTGTAACTCAGCCTCTGGAGATCTCCAGGTCTGTAGCAAGGTACCGTGGCTGGCACCAGGACCCTGCCTCTCTCACTGGGCAGCTTGTCTCGCTGCCCACCCCAGCATGGTGCCCATCTGCATGGGGGATGCTCTTCCTCCTCCTCTGATGGACATCAGCGGGTCCTGCTGTGATCCCAGGGAAACCCAGCAGCTCAGGAGATGGGGACCTGCAGCCTTCTCACGGCCAACAGGAGAGCCAGTGCTGAGGAAAAGTTTGGCAGCCTGTGGAGCTCCTGTCCATGCCCAGCTTGCTGGGCTCCTGCACTGGCTGCCCTGGAATGTGGGTGGATGGTTTCACGTCCAAAGACACCATCACCCCTTAACGCATCCCATATCCAAAGCAGGGCTGCAGCTTTGGGAAGACAGGCAGTCTGTGCTGCTGGAAATGCAGCCACAGCAGTGGGGCAGCCAGTCTCCCCACGACTCCTGTCCCCTGCAGATCCTTCAGAGCAACATCAGGAGGGGGTTAGGGCTAAGAATGAGGTAACCTTGGACTTCTCGGCAGCCTGAAGTCCCCCAGCACAGTCCCCGCAGCAGCTCCTAATGCACAGATGTCTCTAATTCACCTGCTCACCATGTGCAGGGAAAGGGTCTGAGCACCAGACTGGCCACGGGGACATCTGTGAGGCAGTGGCTGAATGGAGAGAGCAGGAAAAACAAGGGAAGAAGGGCAGCACCTCAAACTGCTTAGGGCTGAAATCCTGATAACTCCTTTTGTTCAGAACACCTCCATTTCCATCTGGAAATAAAGAGGTCTCCACATTCACTTCCTCCTTGCTGGAGCTGGAAACACCGTCCCCGTGCAGGGTGCTGGGGCGGGGGTCCCTGCCCGGGATGCAGGGATGTTCCCTTTGGAAGCAGCATCATTCCCTGGCAGCACCAGGAGCGAGCAGTGCCGTGCTGCTGCACTGGGACACGTGTTCCAAGCCTTGTGCAAACGCACCAGGCCTGACCTCGCTCCAAGGTTTCTGGTCAAGGATGTAATCTCAAGGGCAGTTAATTTTCCCTTGCTTTCCCAACACTTTCCAAACGAGCGCTTTGACTCAAGGGTTTCAAGGAGCTGGGCTGAGCACGACACGCGGCCAGGGACCGGCTCAGAGGCTCAAGAATAAACAATAAAAGGAGCAGAACTCAGAACATCTGGTGGAAAGTAGGAGCATGTTCCACAGTCTGGGTGTCTGAAGGATAAATGGGGCTGGACCGAGTCACAGCTCCTTTCTTGTCCACGTTGGGAGCAGGGCAAGCGTGATATTTATGGGCTTCAGTGATGCTGTGACTACAACATCTTGGCACTTCTCCTTCACCGGCTTCGAGGGGAATAGGAACACATATGTGAAAAACATGTGCTGGGACACAACAACCCAGGCCCAAATGGCAGCAGACGCAGGGGAGAAGAAGCTCTGGGGACAAGCTCAGCTCTTACCCACAAATATGATGGGGCAGGGCCCCCTGTGCTGGGGAATAATGAGAAGCTATGAGCCTTGGAGAGCTGCAGCCACCTGGAGAACGCAGAACCCAGGCAACAAGGAGCCTGGCAAGCAAGGCTTCCCTAGAGGTGGGTATGGAATACGTGGGCCTGACCAGGGAAGCTGTACTGAGCTCCTCAGTGCTGTGCTCCATGGCTGGGTCCTGCACCTTCCTTGTTTTCTTGGGTCTGGATGAAGCAAAAATGAAATAAAACCAAATCAAGTCCTCAAGGATCTGTATCCAAGAAGCAGGACATGGGCTCTGGCATGGAAATCTGTAAGCCAGTGGTTCTGGTGATCCCTGCCTTGGAATTAAACACGTGAGTGGCCCCACGGGTTCCACTTAGGGAGGAGTGAGCACTTAAGTGCTTTGCTGGATGAAGGCCTAGGAGAGGGGAGGGCTGGACTCCAAGTGGAGCTGGGCAGGAAGAGCCTACGCACTCTGCTGCAATGGTTGGGACTTCCAGCCTGGACACAGGGAAGCAGAGCAGGCAGAGTGTGGAAATCCAGCCCCGGAGTTCCAGGCAGGGCAGGGGCTGGAGCAGCATCTTAGACAGCCCAGCTGGTGTTCGCAGAGTGCCTGGGATGGGCTGGGGAGCTCTGGCTCTGCAGAACAATGGTCTCGTCATGGGGCCATGGCAAGGTCCCCACCACTCACTCTGTGAGTGCCTGCATTGTGCAGAGGGGAAGCTGTGGGTGCCCTTGGCCTTGGCGGTGCCACTGACCCATGGCCAGCAGTGGCACTGACCCGTGGCCAGCAGTGGCACTGACCCGTGGCCAGCAGTGCCCATCTCCCAGTGACCCTGGAGATGAGGTCCTGGGCTAAGAGGAAAGGAGAAGGAGGAGGAGACAGCACTGCCCTGGGGAAGGGGCAATGTGATTTGGGTGAGGGTGAAGGAAGATGATCCGGTGTTTGCTGAGGTGGGGCCAGGCCATGATCAGGTGCTTTGGAAGTCACCCCATCCCTGCACCCAGAGTGCTTCTTGGAGCTTCAGGAGATGCAGCTGGTGCAACACCTCTGTCTTACAATGCCAGATCTGGAGCAGGGGTCTCACATCTCTCCCACAACCCGAAGGATGCTCTCTGCTGAGCCTGTTCTGGCAGGAGCACCGGCCTCTTCCCAATGCCCCCTGTCCAGAGCCCAGCACACCTTCAGCTGCCCCAAGGCCATGGACACATCCCATGCCAGGCAGGAGATGCCATGGCTGGCTCAGCCCTGTGGCTGCACTCCCCGGGAGCCTGGCACCATGGAACCCTGCTCCTGAACCACAGCTCTGCTCATGTGGGCCAGGAGAGGCCAAGCCACTGCCACAGCAAGGCTGGGGATGGGCAGGACACTCTGCTTGGTGCTCGCAGTGGGGGTCCCCAGGATTGTCCCTGTGGAAGTGTGGCAAGTGCCCAAAACCATGGAGAGCTCCTCCACAAGAGGTCCACGAGCCCCTGAGTCCTCTTCAAGAGAGGGATGTTGCCTGTGTCTGGACACTGTCCATGGAGAGCTGGACAACAGCTCCACTGACACATCCACCTTGGCAGGCGCCAGGACGGCCGTTCCCTGGACATCCACACGGCCAAGGGATGTGTACAGGGAGGAGGGAATGGCTTCCTTGCAGCTGGGACTTGGCAAAGGTGAGGTCTCATGCCTGGTGCTGATACTCAGATATCATCTCTGGTGATTTACGGCTGCAGCACGCAAGCACCACTTTGGGAAGATCCTCATAAATAGCTCCGGCGTGACAGAGGGCTGCTGGATAATGGAAAATCGTGGGATCAGCCCCTGTCACAGCTCTGTGCAATGTCTGGGGTTAACCCAGTCGTGACAGCAGGGAGGGGCACGCAGCTCCAACGTTTCCCTGTGGAGTCAGGGCTTTTGGCACCCCCATGCCAGGGCTCACACCCCATCCTGCTGAGCTCTGCTGGTCATGCCATAGGTGCTGCCTTTCCTATCCAGTACTGCCACGTCCCCCTCTTTCCAGCCCCCTCTTGCATCCCATATGGATTTTGCAGCACTGAAGTGGAACAATTTTTATCTGGAGCTCTGCCACCTGTTACCAAAACTCATTGAAGCCTGGCTTCAGGGGAGCTGGCTTTCCCTCGAATGCCAGACAGAAATCATGGAATGGGTTGGGTTGGAAGAGGCCATAAAACCCATCCAGTCCCACCCCCTGCCATGGGCAGGGATACCTTCCATTACCCCAGGTTGCTCCAAGTCCCATCCAACCTGGCCTTGGACACTTCCAGTCACTGTGTTTGCCCTGTTATGTCCTTTTGAGAGCTTTCTGCTCCCTTCTGTCACCTCCTGCTCCCTTCTGCCACCAAGGAGGGATCGTCCTTTGCAGGACCTGCACAGGACCTGTGTCTCCCTGCCCAGGTCCCCACTGACCTCCCTGTGCCACCTCCGCAGGCTGATCTTGTCCCTGCACACCCTGGCCAGGACTCATCCAGGTGTTCCCAGCCTTGACATGGGCATGGACCTTCACCTGAGTTCCTGCTCATGCTGGGGAGTCCCGGGGAGATCCCACCACAGCTGAGACAGAGCAAAAAAGGGAAACTGAGATCGGAGCAGTGGAGAAACCATCAGCCTTCCCTGAACTCCTCAGAGCAGCCCTGCTCACCCCTCGCAGACATCCCCCCTCCCAGCACGGCCCCGTGGCTGGTGCCAATGTCTGGGCTGTGCTGGGAGGGACAGGAAGCCTGGGGAGGGGCACATGGCACATCTCCTCCCTGACCCAGCGGGGGTACCCAGTGCCCGCTGGGCAGGTGCCCAGGCAGCCGGGCTGGGCTGTCAGCACTGGCTCTGGTGCTCGAGGCCCAACAGATGGGATCCATTAGCAGAGATTATTTAGATATCTCCAAAGGGCTCCGTCACAACCCATTAAACTTCGACAAGCAGACAAATGAGGGCTTAACACACGGTCGGTGACACGGCTGGCACAGCTCGGCACCAGCGGAGCACTCGGGGACAGGGGCACAGGCAGAGTGACCCATCAGATCTCAGGTGTGTCTGGACGGCCCCAGCCCTGGGGTGCAGGTCTCGTCTGGTCCCCCCATGCACACCTCCACTCCTGTGTGGCTCAAGTGCCTCGGGATGGGGGGACGAGTTTTCTGGATGTGCTTCCCTGCTCCAGCCCCACCCTTGCTCCCTCTGGCATCGCCCAGAGAAAGGGGAGGCCAGCGCTGTCTCCGCGCTCTGGCACTGGGCTGACAATGCAGGGTGTGTGTGTGTTCCCAGTACTGGTCCTGGGAGCTCCCAGTGGCCCTGGCTGGCTCGGGTCCCGGGATCCCTCCAGCCCCAGGAGCTCCTGGCCTCCATCGCCCCCCGACGGGCCCAGATGGCTCCGAGTGCCGAAGCCAAGGAGAGGTGTCACCTCCTGCTGGTGCACCGGCCGCACGGTGCCTTTTCCAGCGTCTCCATCCTGGCACGATGGCTGGAGTCCACCCGCCGGCACTCCCAGCGGAGCCAGGAAGGTGCAGCGGCATGCCAGGAAGCCCTTGAAGCCCCGGTGCTGCTCAGCTCACCTGGAGTGTCCCCTCCAGGTCCCCACTGCCACTGTCCCTGCTTAAGGGACTCATTTCTGCTCCTTTGCTTTCTCACGGCATGTCCTGTGCTCTGGGAATGCTGTGCTCCAGAGGGAGGTCTCTGCCCTCTTCCGTGCAGCGTTTGGAGAATGGGCTGTCCCAGGAGATGGGAGGAGGGCAGGACATTCCCTGGGGATTCCCACAGAGGAGTGGATTTGTCTTCATTAACTCTGGAACTTAGAGCAGCCTCTAATCTAACAGCGATTTGCAAACATCAAAGGAAAAAGGCTGGAAGGGATTGAATGGAGATCCACCCCAGCACCATGGGAGACGTGTCCCTTGAACCAGCACACTGCAGGAGCTGGTGCATCCCTGGACGTGTCCAGCTGGAGCAACCTGGTCTGGTGGAAGGTGTCCCTGTCCATGGCAGGAACTGGATGGGCTTTAAGGTCCTTCCAACCCAAACCACTCCGTGATTGTGATTCCTACTTCCAGCACAGAGTCCTGGGCTACCCCAACCCATGAAGGCACAGCTCCTGTCCCCCGGTGCCACAGGGAGTTACCCCCCGAGTGTCCTGCCTGGTGCTTCCCGTTCCCAGTGTCTGCAAACCCTGGAGAGCTGTTTCCCACCAGCACGTGCCTTCTGCTGGCCCCTCTGTGGGGTTTGTGGGGCTCCCCAGATTTTGGCAGGGAAGGTTTTGGAGCCAGCTCAGGTTTCTCAGCCTCTCTAGGTGAGGGCTGCAGTTTCAAGGCAGCTCTCCAAGAATTCAGCAGTGCTGAATGGGATCCGGATGGGAGGGCTCAGGTATCTGAAGGTATGTCAAGCCTCCACTCAAGCATTTGACAGTGTTTTCCATGACCTCATTAGGCTGAGGCTCATTAGCCTGCTCTCCACAGAAACTGGAGCTCCTCCCAGGGAGTTCTGGGGCATTCTTTGTCGCCAGCACAGTAGGTGGGTCATGGCTCCGAGTGCAGCTCTTTATGTGCCATGACATGGCTGGGCGCTGCAGTCTCTAATAATGCTGGTTCTGGATTGCAGCGATGCTAATTGGGAACTAGTGTGTCATTAATTATACAAATGACTTGATGCCAGCGCTGGATTGTGTCTCTAATTTCTGGAACTACCGTCCTTGTTTGTATGGTTTGACAGCTCCTAGCACTCGAGGTCTTGCATTATTTGGCATTTCATTCCACAGCCACGGCGGTTCTGGGGCAGTGGGTGCCTGGATGTGCATGTCCCTTTTCCTGATCCCAAGCAGAGCCAGCCTGGGATGCCTGGAGGGGCTCCTGTCCATGGGCATTCTCCTCTCACGCTGCCAGGACCGCCGGCGTTGCCAGGCTGGGGTTCCACCTGTGCAGGGGCTCTGCTGCCACAGGGCACTGTGCCCACCCCAGGAAACATCCTCCTGCAGCTGCCTTCTCCCTCGGGGCTGCTGATGGTTCTGAAGGGAGGATTAGCCAGCACAGAGGCTTTCCCAGGTTCCTTTCTTAGCCTGTGCCCTCTGGCTTGTTCAAGCAGCCCCAGTCCCAAGGGTCCCAATGCGGCTCCAGGGGGAGGAGGTGGCAGTGGCTGAGCAGAGCCTTGACTTCCCTGCAGGGGAGCAGCCCCTGCTGGGGTTATCCCAGGGAGGGACTCCATCCATTTCTGTACATTTCCAATGGGAATGAACTGAATCTGGTCTGGGATGAGCCAGCAGGTTCAGGGAGCGTTCCTGGCTTGTGCTGGTGTGTGGGTGAGAGACCAAGTGATGCCACCAGGGCAGCAGGTCTGGGTGGGCAGCTCAGGCAGCTCCTGGGGGGCTGAGGCTCAACCTTCCCTCAAATATTTATTTTATTTCTTTAATCTGGAGGATTTGCCTGTTTTAAGTCCCTCCCAGAGCTTTTCAGGACTTCAGCTCTATTCTTCTGGCATTTTTCCCTGTAGTACAATATGATCCCTGTGAACTCCACTGCCTTCAGCATCCCAAATATTTGCAGTATCTTTTTGTGAAATATTCTGGATGCACAGCCCAGCCCCAGGGAGTCCAAGGAAGCATCTCCTGGATAAGGCATTAGGAGCAGGCATGCAGCAAGGTTGGGCTTTGTCCAGTGGAACCGGTGAGGATCCAGATGAAAACATGGGAACATCTGACCTCTGCCACTTGCGCCAAACCCTTTCCCTGGCAGGCAGAGCAGAACAAGCCATTTTCACACCAAACTCAATCCCAGACTGAAGAGCTCCCTTCTCCTTTGCGCGGAGTGGCTCTGCATGGCTTTGCTATCTCTGTCTCCCTGTTGCCAGCTGGTTCCTCTGTCGGAACTGCAGCAGAGCCAGAGGGACATTTTTAGCTGCTCTTATGAAAGGACAACATGATTTTCTAAAATTACATGTTACCCATTATTTCCTAAGCTTCCCCAGCCCTGGAGGAGGGCACTGGAGCCAGGTCCAGGCGTGGAGCGGGCAGCTGGGGTGGGTTCCCCCTGTGGGTTCCCCCCAGATCTCTGTACCCATCTGAAGGTCAGCATGGTCCCACGCTGCCATCTGGCATATTCTCCCCCCGAAATGTTTCCCAAAACAGCCTCCAGCAGGATCTTTTCCATGCTGCCTCTGTGTCCCATGCTGCAGGATCACCCCACATCCAGCTCTGACGTGGTTGTGCTCAACATGAGGAGTTTTTTCCAAAAGCTTCTTTCAGCAGCTTTTCCAAGCCTGCAATAGTGGTCACCAAGGGGATTTTCCAGTCCCTATGTGTACCATTGCTTGGGTGTCCACAGGGAACACTGCATTGAGAGATTTTCCTCTCTCTGAGGAGTCTTTTTTTTTTTTCCTTTCTTTTCTTTTCTTTTCTTTTCTTTTCTTTTCTTTTCTTTTCTTTTCTTTTCTTTTCTTTTCTTTTCTTTTCTTTTCTTTTCTTTTCTTTTCTTTTCTTTTCTTTTCTTTTCTTTTCTTTTCTTTTCTTTTCTTTTCTTTTCTTTTCTTTTCTTTTCTTTTCTTTTCTTTTCTTTTCTTTTCTTTTCTTTTCTTTTCTTTTCTTTTCTTTTCTTTTCTTTTCTTTTCTTTTCTTTTCTTTTCTTTTCTTTTCTTTTCTTTTCTTTTCTTTTCTNTCCCTTTCCCTTTCCCTTTCCCTTTCCCTTTCCCTTTCCCTTTCCCTTTCCCTTCCTGGTGTTCCCCCCCAGATGTGATCTCCAGGCTGGCAGAACCAGACTGGATTTGTGGGTGTTAAATGAGGATTCCCCAGCTGTCTCCCTCAGCTTTGATTTTGGGATCCTCATTAATTCCTGGGCCCAATTAGAGCCCTGAATACCCTCCAGTGCTGCCTTTGATCATTCAGCAGCCTCCAGTTTGCTGCTCATCTCCAAAGTTTCCTTCTCTCCAGGCTGCTCCTTCCTTTCCCCCGGCACCTTCGTGCCCTCTGGATTCCCACGGTGCTGTCTCAGCCTCTTCCCTCTTTTCCATCCACAGCAGCTGGGGCTGCCCCTGGATCCCTGGCAGTGCCCAAGGCCAGGCTGGATGGGCTTGGAGCAGCCTGGGACAGTGGAAGGTGTCCCTGCCATGACAAGGGGTGGCACTGGATGAGCTTTGAGGTCCCTTCCAATCCAACCCATTCTATGATTCCTTGATTCCATGATTCCCCTCCAGCTCTGTGCCTCCACCACACACTTATCCTGGCAAAGAGACCAGTGAGGGGTGCCAGGAGAATCCTCTGCCCAGAGCTGATCCCAAACCACTGGCTCAAATCTCATGCACAGACTGTCCCAGGAGGTCTGTAGCACCAGGGACACCTCTCTGGGAATGGACAGCCCCTCTGCTGGGAAGGGAAGTGACTGGAGTGCCCAGAGGGAAGATGAGGAGCTGCAGCCCCTCCTGGAAAGAACACCAGGATTTTTGCAGGATCTGGAGGGAAATTTCTCAGTTCTCACTTGCAGGTGATCAAGTTCTTAAAAAGTCCATTTTAAAGATCAGCATGATGCCAGGATATCCAGTGACAACTCTGCAGCTATCCAGGAAAAAATAAGGTTGGAGAAACAAATGGTTTCCAACGTGTTTACTTGGGGTGTGGACTATGAACAACAACTGTGCTCATCCTCAGTGGCTGCATTACTGAGAGACGAGTGTTTGGTGGCTGATGATGTCCTCAGAGGGTGCTACAGTGTCCCCATTCCAAATGGATGATCCCAGAGCTCTCATCCACATCTCCAACCCCTCCACCTTTCTGTCAGCTCTATATTACCCAGCCAAGGCTCCCATTTTCCCTGTGAGGTGCTTTCTCTTGCTGTATCGACACAAGTACAGGGCCTTATCAGCACTGCCTTCATAGATTTCGTGCAGTAGAAGTCAAAATCCTCAGTCTGCTGTCCCAGAAGGATCCTAGAATCCAACAGTGTTAAACTCTGGGCTGTCGTGGTCAGGACCACCACTGTTTTGAAACCAGTCTGTGCAACATCTGTCCAGATTAGTTTGAGATTGCACTGAAATACTCTCAAGAGCCCTTCAGCTGAAGCTTAAGCAGGAATAAAAAAGTGCACACCCTGATGTCAGATGAAAGAGAAAGCCCTTTGCCTATGGAAGGGAGGTGTGTAATTGCAGAGACATGAACTGGATCTGGTTTTAATCCCACTGGACAGATTGAGCACTGTCAAGTGCAATTTCTAATCTCAGTCCCGCTCGGCTGCGTCGGAGTATGGCTGAAGGTGTTTTTCAAGTGTTTAGGAGGCTTTCCAAAGACAACAGTGTCATCTGGAGATCATCAGCCTGCAGGCTGGTTGCTGTGAATGGGACGCTCTTTGAAAAGCCCTCGGTGCTGATGCAAGTCCAGATGGCTCATGTTGAACCTGGGGCTGGGCCATGTGCAGAACATGCCATGAGGTTCCTGTGGCTCCACCACGCTCAGCCTGTGAGCACAGCACAGGAGTGCTGGCCCCTCTCCCCGGTCCCACAGGACTTCCCCAACCCACAGATGTGCCCAGATGTGTCTCTAGGTGCAGCCTGCACCCCTCCAGGTGTCTCAGTGTGCAGTGCACCTGCCCCGTGTGCAGCACTGAGCTTATCCCTGTCCTGCAGCACAGCACCTGCAGTCCAGGAGAGCAGGAGCACTGTGGGGATGGCTCAGCATGGGAGTGGGATCCTCCAGGGACACCCTTGGGCTTGAGGAGTGTGGGTTCAGGGGGTGCAGAGGTGGTGCTCAGTGTCAGCTCAGATCCAGGGAAGAAGGGCAGTGTTCTCTGTCCACTTCTCTTCTCCCGTGTCCACTTCCAGGCACACGGAGCTCTCCCTGCATTTCCCTCCACCTGCATCCCCATGAACCCCAGTGCCAGCCTGGGGGGATCCATCCACCCACAGCTCCTTCTCCATGGGCAGTGCTGCTCCTGCCCACACCAGTCCTGCCAGACACACAGCAGCCACCCCTACATCCTCTAAAACACAGGGGCTGAGACCCCTGGGGGGATTCCACAGCTCCCACTGACCCAAGGAGAGGCTCAGGGGATCAGCATCCTCGGGCTGTGGGGCCAAGGGCTCGATCTGGCTGCACATCAGCATCACACAGCTGATCCTTGTGGGGAAGAGGATCTGTTTCTCTCCAAACAACTCTGAAGAGGCTTTTTCCTCCATCCCGCTGATCCTCTCAAAGTCCTTACACTTGGCACAGCCCTGCTGTGATGCGTTCCTGGGTTTCAGTTTTCCTTTTGCTGCTTCTGTAGCTCTTCCAGAGGTGAAGAGGTTTGGAAAAGCTGTGGGTGGAAATGGAAAAGTGCAATGAATACATATCCTAGACACACTGGATTTTTATGGCCCTGAAAAGTGGAGGGGAAGAAAAGAAAGATGGGTGAATATTCCTGTCTGGAAACTTCAAAGCTGCAAGAAACAGGGAGGTGTTTGAGGAGATCAGGAAAACCGCCACGGTGGTGGGGAGCTGTTTCTGACTGCAGTGCACAAGCTATCACTTCAGAGAGCTCAGACTCCGGGTCTGGCCAAGGGCAGGGGGGATCAGCTCCGCACACCTGGCATTCCCCCGGAGCAGCAGAGCTCTGCTTTCCAGCCAGGACCTGCACCCAGAGCACGGCAAGGGGAGCGAGGCACAGAGGGGCTCAGGTCAGCCCTGCTGACCTCCCCGGGCTGGGCTGGCCATTGGCCCAGGAGCGTGGATCTGCCGGGACACAGCAGCGCGGCGCCAGCACGGGGAGCCCCCGGCTGGGATTAACCTCACGTCACCAGAGCGCCGACCCGCCTTTGGGTGCCTGAAATAAATCACTTGCTGGGGAGCAGCTGAGTGAGAGGCAGATCTTTGCAGCTTCCCTTCCTGTTTACATCTGTTCTGGTGTCTCTCCCTACGAGTGTCTGGTCCACGTTTGCAGAGGACGAGGCTCAGAGGAGCACACATGGGCACCAAATGCTGCAGCTGCACAACTCGTGGTCAAGCTCCTGGGAAAGATTCCTGGTGCAGGTGCCAGCACTGCTGGCTCCATGGAAAGGTGGAGTGGGTGCTCTGGAGCCTCTGACCCCTCTGCTGTAGCTAGGCTAAGAGCACAGAGCTACCCCCAGCACCCCTACCTGGATCCCACCAGCCTTTGAGCTGTTTGAGTTTCCCTGAGGCCTCCTGGGAGCAGCACTGGGAGGTGCTGATGGATGGTCAGGAGGCACCCCCTGCCCCAGAGCTGCTCCTGTACCCAGATAAGGGACAAGTGAGAATGTTGCAGTGCTGGCAGCCACCATCGACTTCCTTGGAGCAGCACCTGGAGCTCCCTGAGCCCGTCCTGGTGCCACAGCACCATCACTGGGAGGGAAATGTTCGGCCATCACCACTGCACCTGGAGCTCCTCCAGCTCCCCCCCACAGCGGGGACCTGGCTGTGTCCAAATCCAGCAGCAGTAATGGGTGGAAGAGCTGGATGTGAGGATGTGGCTGCTGCCATGGAGAACAGCGGAGGCAGGGTTTCCTAACAGAAATTAATTCAATTTTATGAGCAAAACTCTTATATTGCATTAGTGAAGTTAAGACATTCTGTCTCTTTCCTAACAAAATAAACATTTTTGGCAAAGCAAATGTGTGTTTCCTGACTAAGCTCTGCCTGGCACAGCCCCTGTCCCCGGGAACTACAGCTGGATGCCCACTGGCTTTGTGCTGCCCCTGCTTCTCCCAGGCAGGGGATAACCCAGACACAGCTTAGCAGGGCTAGAAATGAAGTGCAGAGAGCTTTCATCTTTCCCAGAGCCCACCATGGCTTCTCCCTGGTGCCACTCCCATGGTCCAGCTGGGTCTGGCTGAGCTGACTCCTCACCATCCTCCACAGGGGTGGTGTCTCTCCTTGTCTTCCTTCCAGCACAAGGTGCTGACAGCTAAAAATGTCTCATTTCCCGTCTGTCCCAGGACCTGTGTTTGCTGCATTTCTGTCCTCAGCTCGGAGAGGAGCCTGTTCCCGTTGCTTGGGTGATGTCCATCCAGGAGGGCCCTGCAGCAGTGGGGCTGGGCTGTCTGCATACAAAGGTGGCAGCAAGTGGCTGCCGAGTGGCCCTGGGGACTGGTCAGCTCTGCTGGGAAGCCCTGGGCCAGGTGGGACACCCTGGGCAGCCCTGGTCTGTTGTCCTGCTGCCCCAGACTCGAGCTGGGGAGCGCTCTGGGACGGGAGCGGGAGCACAGACAGGCCCCGGGGCTGAGAAAAAGGAGGGCAAAGCACAGGAGAAAACAAATCCCCTGCTGTGGCTGCTTCTCCTAATGAGGAGCAGGACTTTGCCCGAGCCTGAGGGCACAGAGGGAGGTCTGAGCAGAGCTCCACTCTCTCCCTTCGGAGCTGGGAGGGGAGTCAGGCAGACAATTGAGTGCGCCCCGCGGCAAAGCCCTGCTGGCTGTTGCTCCTCGGAGCCACTTTTCCTAGAAAGTAGTGATGCAGATGGGCACGGTGTGAGCAGCCCTGCCGAGGTCTCTGGCGGGGGGGACAGGGATGAGCTGCCAGTCCAGGGAGGTCTGATGGGTCTTGCAATCGTCCAGGCTCCGCTGCCTCTAGCCAACACTGGGGCTCGTTGGAAAGTATTTCTGAATGGTTCCCAGCCATGGTTCCCATTTTGTTCTGTTTAAATTCTTCCTCCAGTACAATCTCGGTCGTAATTGTTCTCAGATTTAGGAAACTGGCTCTTCCTGAGACCAGAAAGCACCGTTACTGGTTGGGATAGTATCCCTTACCCCTCTCACTCACAGTGAACTCCCTTGAACCACATTTGTGCCTCAGGCTGCTGCAGCCTCCCCGGCCAGGCTGGGACCCCATTTGTGCTGTCCCTGTGAAGTTCACAGAGCCACCACGTCGTGCTGGGCAGAAACCTTTAGGCTTCAGAAATGAACTGGCTTTTGGAGAGCCCCAGGTGGCAGGGAGACCCTCTGGTGGCCCTCTGAGGGGCGGTGGCATGGAGCTTCTCCTGCAGTGCTTCGTGGAGGCCTGTCCCTCTCCCCAGGAGTGAGGAGACCTCTGCAAGGGGACTCCTCTGGCAGGAGGGGGAGGCAGCAGAGATCATCTTGTGCAGGTCTGCAGGGAGGGGCAGAGCAGGGCCCAGGCTCTGCTCCGGGGCCCAGCAGTGGCACCAGAGCCACGGGCAGGGCCTGAGCCCAGGAGCTGCCCCTGCACAGGAGGCACAACTTCTGCCCTGGGCAGTGCCAGCCCTGAGCAGGCTGCCCAGGGAGGGGCTGCAGTGTCCCTCAGCGGGGATATTGCAGAGCCCTCTGGGCACAATGCTGTGCCCTGTGCTCTGCCATGGCCCTGCCTGAGCAGGGAGGTGGCACTGGTGACCTCCAGTGATTCCTTACACTCAGATACTCTGGATTGTGTGCAATATCCCGAGCCTTCAGCAACCCCAACCCAGTCCTTGATTACACCAGGAGCAACTTTCCTTTAAAAATGCATCCTGCCAGGATCTGGCTGCAGGATCTGGGCTAAACCAGCTGATAAATGGACTGAGGGGTATTTTACTGCTGCCCTTGGTCTCCTCAGCACCACACCAAACCAGCCCACTGCTCCTTCAGTGGCTGCCAAGCTCCAGACAGGGACCTTGAGGGTGGTTGGACCAGAGGCATCAGTGTCCTTCCAGCCAACACGTGCCAGTGGATATCAGGACTCAGTCCCCAGTGTTTGGAGCCCTGTGTCTGCACTGGTGGCTGAGAGCAAGACCTCCTCCATCAGTCCATGGACACAGAGGTGCCTGGTGTCCCTGGGAGCCTCAGGCTGCTCCCCTGCAGCCCCACAGATGTGCTTGGTGCATCCTCTGGGGCTGCTGCCAGGATTTGTGAATCTGCCCTTCATTTGGCAAAGGGGATGGGAAAGAGCTGCATGGAAACAGAGGGGAAAGGTGGGGAAACAGGGACAGAGGCTGGACTGTTGGATGGAGAGGAGCTGGGAGGGAGGGCAGCAAGAGAATGTGCTGCAGGATGAGCTGTGGCTTGAAGGCAGGTGCTGGAGCTGGTCCAGAGACTGTGGCCTCACTAACAGAATTTGCTGGAGTGCCAAATGGGAGAGATAACAGACACAGAGCATCACAGACTCATGGAATCACTGAGCTTGGAAAAGCCCTCCAGGATCATCAAGTGCAGACTGTGCCTGATCCCTACCTTGTCCCCAGCCCAGAGCACTCAGTGCCACGTCCAGCCCTTCCTTGGGCACCTCCAGGGATGGGGACTCCAAACCTCCCTGGGCAGCCCCTGCCAAGGCCTGGCCACCCTTCCCATGGGGAAATTCCTGCTGATGTCCACCCTGAGCCTGCCCTGGCTGAGGCCGTTCCCTCTGCTCCTGTCCCTGTTCCCTGGAGCACAGCCCGACCCCCCCGGCTGTCCCCTCCTGGCAGGGAGTTGTGCAGAGCCACAAGGGCCCCCCTGAGCCTCCTTTTCTCCAGGCTGAGCCCCTTCCCAGCTCCCTCAGCTGCTCCTGGGGCTCCAGCCCCGTCCCAGCTCCGTTCCCTGCCCTGGACACGCTCCAGCCCCTCAGGGTCTGTCTTGTCCTGAGGGGCCCAGGACTGTACACAGAATTTGAGGGGCCTCAGCAGTGCCAGCACAGGGGGACAGGCACTGCCCTGGTCCTGCTGCCACTTTGATACAGGCCAACATCACAGGCACAGAGAATGATCAAAATAGCCTGGAAGGGCTGGGCTGGGAGAAATATTAGGGCAAAGTCAGGTATCTACACAGCCCCCCCAGAGGCATCCATGAAAGGTGAAACAGGAACAGAAGAGCAGTGTGGGAACACAGGAGTCACCACCGTGGCCTCGTAAAGGACAATCCCTGTTGGCAGGGTGGTCACAGTGGGGACTGTGCCATTGAGGGAGGCACTGCCAAGAGCTGGCCTTGCCCCAGCCCTGCCCATCCGCAGCTCTGTGAGGGGCTCCGTGGGCAGAGGAGGGACAGGCGGGTGGAAGGAGAGCTGGTTTTAGGAGAGAAGCATGAAAATGCTGGGCTTGTTTAGTCTAGGAAAATGAAGGCTGCGAGAGAGCTGGTCTATAAATACATCTGGGAGTAAACAGCAGGAGGGATCAGAGCTATTTAGGCTGGAGGAGCGTGCTGGCAGAGGAGCAGATGGCTATCAGCTGGCTGTGAACGTGGTTACACTGCAAAGAGAGGAACCATCCCCTCCTTGCTAAAGGCAACCTTGGGACAGCCTCTCCTGGGGTCAGCGAGGGCCAAAACCTGCACTGAGCCGAAAACGGCGGCCCAGCAGCCTTGTCAAAAACCATCTTCAGAAGCTTCAGCACCTCTGTGTCACCATGGAAGGGGACCCGCCTGGGGGGCCCTTGGTGGGCTCCTGGGAGAGCCACCTGGAGCAGCCCTGGGTGCTGTCAGAGCTGAGGTCACATCACGCTCCTGCTGCTGTGAGCCAGGAGGGAGCTGAAGGCTTCAATTCTCGGAGCAGCTGAGGGGCTGGGAAGGCTGTGGTGCACCGGAAACTTCAAAAAACCCTGGTAGGGATCCAGCTTGGCCCTGGCCCAGATTAAAAAAACAAACAAACACGACATTTCTGGTGAACTACAAACCCTGGCACGTGGCCAGCACTGCAAATAGCCCGACTGGTTTTCAAGATGGAGCTTGAAAAATTTATGGGGAGGATTTACCCGGGCGGGTGCCTGTGGTAGCAGGAATGGGAATGGGTCCCTCAGGAGCACTTCCCAGGCCAGCATTCGACCTGTGGCTGCAGCCTGGAGCACCAGGCCATGGACACCCTGCCACGGCCAGGGCAGGGGTGTCCTGGCCACCCTCTCTGCTCCCTCCTGCGCTGCCAGCCCTGCTCCAGGGCCACAGAGACCGCCCTGGGGATCATCCTTCGGGAGGCCGAGAGGGAATGACTCCCTGTGTGAATCCCAGCTGTGCTCCCCGGGAAGGTGATGCTCCAGAGGGGCTCAGGGTCTCTGCACAGCTGTGTGAGGGTGATGCTCAAGGGCACCGTTCACATCATTCCCACTCTCCTTGGTGCCATTTAATCCTCCACCTCCCTCCTCCCATCAGTGCTTTGCAGAGCCCAGAGACGACTCTGACCCATTTTCCATCCCTGCACGGTCTGGGATCAAATCTCTCCTCCCTGTCCCTCAGTGCCCCTTCCTCAGGGACTCCCTCAGCAGCCCTGCCTGCATGCAGGGGGTTCCTGGTGCTACCCAGTCCCCTTCCACCCTGCCTGCCCCTCCAAGCCCTTTTCCTAGGACTGGTTTCCCTATTCCACATTCTCCTTTCCTCTCCTCCCACATGGATAAAAGCCTTGGTGAGGGTAACCACAGGTGCTGTTGCCTCCCACGCCGGGATGCCCCAGAGCCACTCCCTGCCCACGACAAGGGGTAGGAGTGAGGTTGTTACACTGCGTCCATGGCTCCCAGCAGGTTTTTGGCAGGAATGCCACAGTCCCAGGTACAGATATGTCCCCAAGGCATCAGTACCCAAAGCACCAGCGATGCAGAGGTGTGGAGAGAGCCACATCCGCTGGCAGAGAGACCCTGCCCCAAACCCTCCCCCTGCCTGTCTTGGGTCACACTCATGGGACTGCCACTCACTTTCATGGGCCATCATTACCCTTCAGCATTTTGGTGTTACTCAGGTTTCCCATTTTTCCCCATTTCCCTATCACATGGGATGGCATCCTGCTCTGTTCCTGCTGCCCAACCCCTTTGGATGGGCAGTGGGAGTAGAAAGGAGCCCCTGACAGAGGGTGGAGGATTTGTGACACAATGTGCACACCCAGCACAGGTGTTTGCACCTGCAGGCCCCAAGGAAGGAGCTTCCTGCACCATTCGTAGTTGTACCCTCTCATGACGTGCTCCCAAGGGAATTCCCACCCAGCCCCCTCTGCAGGGCCAGGAGTTGGACTTGATCCTTGTGGTCACCTTCCAACTCAGGACATCCTGTGATTAGGTTGCCCAGAGCAGCTGTGGCTGCCACTGGATCCCTGGCAGTGCCCAAGGCCAGGCTGGACAGGGCTTGGAGCAGCCTGGGACAGTGGCAGGTGTCCCTGCCCATGGCAGGGGGTGGGTTGAGGTGGGATTTAAGTTCCCCCAACACAAACCATTCTGTGATTCTATGATTTGCTACCCGCAGATTTTTCCGTGTGACCCTTTTGCTTCGTATTCCTTATCAATTTCCTCTTTCCTCCCAGCCCATTTGGAGGCTTTGTTCAGGCTCTCCCCTTCCCTGTCCCGGGAAGCTCTGGGGAGCAGGAACGAGCTGTGCCAAGGCTGGGCAGTGGGATGGCTGCTGTGAAGTGTGAGGAGAGATGAGAAGCATCGCTCACGCTTGGGGGACTCAGGGCCTCCTTCCAGCTGCTTGGGCTTAGAGCAGGTTACAGTTCTGGGAAATGGGGCCCTTTTCCAGTGTCAAATACACGGTGCTTTGGCATTCCCAGAGCACAGGAGATGTAAAGCTGCTCCCCGAGCATGGCACCACTCCTCTCCCCACGTCACGGCTCAGTCCCCTGGGACCCCTCCTCAGGATGGGCCTGCCTGTGCTGCATTCACAGCTCCACAGAGTTCCCAGGCACAGGATTTACCCTGATACACTGAAAAGTCTCTCTCCCCTATGTGGAAATAAGGATTTTATCTCCTGTCAGCTCTCAAACTGCCCGTAACCTGTGGCCATGTCCTTCCATTCCTGGTGGACCTTCAGGTGTCCCTGTCCTCTCCCTGCTGGAGGTACTCAGCTAATGCCCAGTGGAGAGCAGGGTGGGAAGGGGTCACAGCTGGGTTTTTGAGTCATCAGGCAGCCACTGGGGTCTGGAAGGGTTGCAGAGCTGGCACCTGGCAGGGTGCAGGAGTCCTGACCCTCCATGCAGGGGACACGGTCACCCTTGGGGACACCCTGACACCGCTCCCCAGCACGTTCAGGCATCATGACCTGGCTTCATCATGACTCTGGCTCTGTGCAGCACCAGGGGTTTGGCAGTGCCAGCAGCACTGCTGGGTGCCCTGTGCTGCAGCACCCACTGCCCAAGTGTCCCCAGCACCGCCAGCTCCTCTGGGCTCCTGCACACCCAACAGGACCCTGGACATCCCAGGCTATGTCTTATCCCAAAAAGAGTCCTGTCTCCTCCACATCCTGGGCCCTGTGAAGTGGCATCAACCCGGGCTGTTCTCCCACTCCGGGGTGCTGCAAGTCCCTCCCCTTGGGCTCTGGGCTGGTTGTGTCTGCCCGCCGCGAGTCTGAGTCACGGCTGTGCTTTGTCTGTCCAAGGTGGCTCTGCTGGATCCAGTTAGGGCTGTGCTGGCCTAACCTGCCTGGGAGAGCAATCACTCGAAGCAATCACTTGGTGTGGGCTGCTTCACCTCAGGGATTTGCTGACAAGGGGTCTGCACTGGGGCTGGGCAGGATGGTTTTGACCATCCATGCTGGGACCAAGATGCTCTGGGAACACTGGCCAAGGTGGCTTTGACCACCCTGGGAGCTGTGGGAATACTGGCCAGGGGACACTTGCAGCACTGGGGGCTGGTGTGCTCTGGGCAATGGGCCACCTTGGGTTCTGGCAAGGGCACAGTCCTAACCTCAACCCTACCTCTAACCTCAGTCCCTGCCCCAGCAGCACTTCCATCTCCTGCAAAACTTCAGCCTCTCTTCTGGGCCCCCATCCCACCCCAGGCACCTGGACCAGCTTCTCCTGCTGGCCCAAACAGCAGCAGGGCGTGTGGTGGGTGCAGGAGAGGCAGCAGTGCTCGATGCTCATCTCCGTGTGTGCCTGAGGACAATGCCACCCCTGCCATGGGTCTCTGTTGGGACAGGGCAGCTCCTGTCCCCACACCCATGACAGACACGGATGCCAGCACCCAAACCTGCCTGGGGTGTCCATGTAACACCTCGCAGCTTGAGGAAGTCGTCTGCTGCTCGATGCCAACCCCCCTTTGTTATGTGCTAAGATGCAAAATATTTTAATCCACGTTTCTCTTTCACATTTCTTCTCTTTCCCATGCTGGATTCCTAGAAGACAGGGAATTTATGGTGTGAGTCTGCTCCAGCCGCAGAGAAAACCCAGCCAAGGTCAACACCACGAGACAGGCAGCTCCTGCCAAGGGGGGAAAGAACGATTGCTTAGTGCTTGGCGGAGGAGGAAATCAACCCAAAACCCTTCCAAAAAAATCGAGATATAAAACACCCCCCACCCCAAAACTCTTTGGTGGAAAAAGACCAAAAGCTGTAAGGACAGTCTCTGCGTTTCCCCCGCCCAGCCCCGGCCTGGCCCTGCTTTGCCTCGCCCCAGCCCTGTCCCCTGGCACTGTGCAGGGAGGCCAGCGAGCAGGGCTGCAGCCAGTGGCACGGGGACATCCCTGTGGTGGCACGGGGACATCCCTGGCCGTGCCTGGCTCCAGCCCTCACCCAGAGCTCCAACACCAAGGCCAGCCCTTGCCAGCAGATTCCAGGAGAGCTGTTGTGTCCAGGGGCCGCTCCTGGGTGGCTCTTTGGTTTAGCATCACTGCCCAGCATCTTTCCCCACGTCCCACCGGTGCCGGCTGCTGCTCTGCGCCTGCGGGGACCGGAGATTTCGGCCGCTCGTGCGCTCCAGCCCGCCGGGCAGCCGGGGGAATGGGAGCCCCTCCGTCCCCCTAACGCCGTGCTTTGGGGTGTTCTCCAGCAAACGCCAGCTCTGCCCTCCCCGGGGCGTGTGTGGGACTCTGGGCACCCACACCAGGCCCAGCCGGAGGGACCCACGCGTGTGGCAGCGAGGCTGCACCGTGGGACGGGTGCCAGGGCCCTGCCCGTGCTGGCCCTGCTGCCTCTGCTCATGGCAGGGCAAGGAAAACAGGGAAAAGGGCATTGTGCATGGGATGGACAAGGGACAGTGCTCTGGAGGTCGGGATGGCGCTCGCAGAGCCTTGGCAAGTGCAGCCGTGCTGGTCCTTTCAAAGACGTAAAACAGCTCCAGAGGTGAAGGAACAGACTGTTCTCCTCTCGTGGCAGACAGGATATCAAATGGGCTTTAGTGGGGGAAAGTCAGGTTAAACACGTGGAAAAGCAGTCGGAGCAAAGCAGCCAGAGCAGTTCTGCCAGTGTGGAAGTGCCAGGGCTGGGGCAGGGTGGGATGGCAGAGCACTCATGAGCCTCCTGGGCCCTGTGCCATTCCTCTTGGATCCTGTGGGCATCCCTGGGCATTGGTGTGGGCACCAGCTCTGCTCCAGTCCCAGCCTGGGCCATCTGCTTCTACCCCCTGATCTCCTCTGGTGCGCCCACATTTTTTTTCCATCACCCCTTCCCCATCACTCAGGAGCTGGGACAGGGTTTCTGTCCTGGCCAGGGAGCCGCCGGAGGTGCTTTTGTCTGCAGGTGACAGGGTGTGGAATGGGGCAGTGGAGAGGTCCCACAGCCAGACCAACAGTGGCTGATCCCACACTCCAAGGGTCACTGTGCTGGCATCACACAGCATTCCCAGCTTCCCTCCCTGCCTGCCTTTACCCCTGGCTCATGTCAAAGCCTGGATTTCCATCCCAGTGCCAGGCATGTCCTGTGCAGTGGCCCAAAGCCACTCTCCAGCTCATGGGAGCTTGTTGGGAAGGTTCAGCCTTGCTGAGGCCAGGCCAACCCCAGCTCAGTGACATGTGGTGCCTGGGACATTTCTGTGACTGCCACATTTGCTCGCTCTGGACCCTTGTCACCATCCAGGGACTCAACCAGAGGGTGTCCACAGCTTGTGGGCCCCTATGTGGCCCCAGCCCTTGGAGAAGGTGCCTGTCCAGGACAGAGGGGCTGCAGAGCCCTGATGGGCAGCATGATCTGCTCTCCTTCCACAATGGAACTGCCTTGTGCTGTTCTCCAGGGCTTCTTCGGGGACAAGCCTGGGGTGACCCACTGGGCAGGATTTCCACAATGTGCTCTGAAACACCAGCTCCATCATTTTATAGGAAGTCAGGGGACACTGTCCTTCCTCTCTACTGGGAGGGACAGAAGGAAGGACATGGAGCTGTTGGAGCGAGTCCAGAGGAGGCACCAAGTTGATCAGAGGAGTGGAGCAGCTCTGCTGTGGGGAAAGGCTGAGAGAATTGGGATTGTTCAGCCTGGAGAAGAGAAGGATTCAGGGTAATCTGGTTGTGGTCTTCCAGTTCCTGAAGGGAATTTACAGAAAGACCAAGAGAGGCTATTTACAAGGGCCTGGAGTGATAAGACAAGGGGGGATGGGTTCAAATTGACAGAGAGCAGGATTTCAATTGGATATTAGGAAAAAATCCTCTCTGTGAGGATGGTGAGGCCCTGGCTGGGTGCCCAGAGCAGCTGTGGCTGCCCCTGGATCCCTGGAAGTGTCCAAGGCCAGGCTGGATGGGGCTTGGAGCACCCTGGGATAGGGGAAGGTGTCCCTGCCCATGGCAGGGGTGGAATGAGATGAGTTTTAAGTTCCTTTGCAACCAAAACCATTCCATGGTTCTCCAGCTCTGCTCATCACCATCATCCTTCTCCCTGCCCAAACCAGGGCACACACACGAGCCCCAGCTTTCCCAGACTCCTCATGTACAAGCTGCACAGCAGGGCTGAAGGTGTCCTCTGGCCACGGGGCTGCTGGGGACACGGGCAACACTGCAGGGAGCCCTCCAGCCCTGGGGCAGAACATCGGGAGCTGAGTAAACAGCTGAGTAAAGCCTCTGCCAGCTTCTGTCTGGCTCTGCTGCTCGTACGTGTGCCCTGCACCCAGCTGGGGACAACCTGTGCCCAGGGGCTGGTGCCAGCTTGTCCCTTGCACCTTATCCAGGGGGAAAGGCGTTTCCTGTGGGTATCCTGCCCATCAGCTTCAATGACTCATGCTGCTGGTTTCCTCTCCCAGCCCCTTCTACACCTCCTGGCCTCTCCCTCCCACTTCCACCCTTCCTTGGCAGGGAAGGGTGTGAAATACCCGGCTTATCACAGCCCTGCTCCCCAAGGACTGCAGTGCTTGTCCTGGGCAGGCGCCTCCCTGCCCCACACCCCCCACCCCACAGGGATGTGGGATTGGGCCGGCTGTGGGGCTCATCTGGCCACAGCCCTCCTGCTGCTCTCTGAGCACTCAGGGCATCCTGGGCACCCTGAGCACCTGGAACACCGTGGGCACCTTGGGCATCCTGGGAATCCTGGAAACCCTGTGCATCCTTGGCATCCTAGGCACCCTGAGCACCTTGGATACACTGGGCATCCTGGACACCCTGAGCCCGAGAACCTGCTTTCAAAAACTGGCCTTTTGGGAAATCCTCAAAACTAGAGTCTTGCTTGGCCATCTCCTTAGGGAAACCCCTCTGGCACAGCCATGAACCTGTAGATGCCCCGCAGCTGTGGGCTGGGCTGAAAACTGATTCCCCCAGCTGATATTTTAGGCACAAAAGGGGCAGGTTTGGCGGCAAACACACACCACCCATCTGGCCAGGTATGCTCACTTGTCCGGGCAGTGGCTTGTCCCGGGAGTGTCTCGTGGTGACTCTTCATTCCTTGCCCATTGCCTGCCTCAAGGAGGGGAAGGCAGGAAATTCCGGCAGTGAGATTCATGTGGTCTTGACACCATTCATTTAGGGAAGAAAGAAGGGGGTTGTGGTTAAAGGTTTGGTGGCTGAGACTTGGCTTCTGTCCCTGCCTCTGCCACGCTTCCGTCCCAGGGAGTCACACGGAACCCTCGGAAATGCCGTGGAGCAAACTGCTCCCCACCGCCTCGGGGAGGTGACACCAGCACTGTCCCAGCTGCTGGGCCACTTGGGGTGACAGTCCTTGTGTCTGCCCTGGACCGAGGAAGGGCCTGGAGTGTTTGCTCCCTTGGACTTCAGGAGCTGACTGATGTCTCCCTGTTCGAGGCCCCCTCAGCTCAGCTCCATTTAAGGGGCTTAGGAAGAATTGAACATTGCTGGAATTCTTCTCTCGCTAACTTTAAACATTCATTACTTTAAATGCTAATCCCCTGGGATTATCCCATTGGAGGGAGCAATGTAAAGCAACAGGGGAGAGAACAGAGTGTCTTCTTGCCCACTGCACACCACTCGACAGCTCTTTTGGAGAGGGAAGTGTGAAAATGCCAATGTGAGCTTCTCCAAACCTGGCATGATTTTTACACCTCAGTGTGGACTCTCAAACAAGCCAAGTCCGAAGTGTCTTGTTCCAGCTGGTTTTGAGTCGTACATGTCCAAAGTGTCTCCGTGGAGCACGAGAGGGAAATGTGTATTTTTCCATGTGTGTGACTCAGAAATGACTGAACCCAGTCGGTTCCAATTTCTTGAAAAATCCACTTTTGGCTTGAACCCAAGAGTGGAAACTTTCAACCAAAAAAGAGTTGATTTGAGCTCTAAATAACATGAAAAAAGGCTTAGAAGGGAAACTGGATTTCAACCATCATTATGGCAATCACTTCTCATGGCCCTCTGACAGCAGCAGCGGAGCAAGTAGTGAAAGTAATTCCCAAGGAAAATTCACTTGGATTGCTTGGGCAGGTTGGGATTGGGCTGCAGATGCTTTGTACAGGCCGTTCACGAGCGGGACAGGGACCAGCCCTTGGAACGGCCAAGGAACGGGAGAGCTCAGCTCCAAAGGGATGGAGGTCAGCCCTGGGCCTTGGCACAGGGCAAGGCTTTCGAACAGAGGCACAGCCCTGCCCATGGAGACGTCCCTCGCTCCCCTCCAACTTGTGCCTTCCCTGCAAAACGCCCTGTTCACTCAGGGAAGATTTATTTATTCCCTGAGAAGTGCCGGCATAATTTGAAGCCACAATTAATTAAAGACTGCTGCAGTCTGCTTTCAAACAGGAAGCGAGGCAGAGAAAAAGACACAATCTCTTGAAAACAGACATGTTGTGAATTAGCTCTAATCAGCCTAACAATGATGGATGCACGCCCCCAGTGGCTTTCATCTGTGAGCTGATTATGCTGATGGTTGTGAAGGCCCTACTCTGGATTAGGATGAGATGGACAAGCTGATAGCCCGGGTTTCTCCTGCCTTTCGAGGATGCTGGATCTCGGCACGGCAACGCTGTCCAACTTGGCCGTGGTCACACCAATAAATCAATGGCCGGGCTATAACCGGCGATGTGGCTCCCTGGCTCTGAAGAGAGGCCAGCAGATTTCCCTGAAAGGAGCAGACTGTTTATATTTGGGGAAAAAATTCCTTTAATTGGAATGAAAGCCAGGACTATGTGTTGCAGGACATCGTAGTATGGCACGGAGCTGCATGCGGGGAGGGATTGCTGCCTCCGAGCAGAGCCAGCTCCAAGGAGAGACCAGGTGGCTTTGGGCTTTGTCCAGGCCAGTTGTGAACATCTCCAAAGAGGATTTTCACCCTTGCTGTGCAAATCTTTCTTTTTCTTCACCTCATGCTGGATTTTCTCTCATCACAACTTGTGCTGGCCGCCCCTGGATCCTTCTCACACCCCTGAGAAGAGTCTGGCCCTGTCTTTGTAACCCACTAGGCAGCTGAAAACAGCAATTAGAGAGTCCCTTACTGATGAACCCCTCATTGTCCCCTCAGGCACCATGTGCTCCAGTCCCTTCCCATCCCGGCAAGGACAGGACTCACCCCAGCAGATCACTTTTTATGGCCATCCCAACCCAAAGTCCCATCAAGAGTAGATCTGGGCATGGGACAAATTTGTGAGGGTAAAAATGACTGTGACTGGAGCCACCCCCAGGTTCCTGCTCACAGTGTTGTCAACCAAGGAGCCAGCTCAAGGGGACGAGGGGCTGGGCAGGGCTGGGGTTAGGGGAGGACAGGGCTCATGAAGAAACGTGACTGAGGCCAAACCATGAAGAGAGGTGTGTGCTGTAGCAGGAGCTCATGGAGCTGGTAATGTGAGAGGACACAAGGGATGAGTGAGGGCATGGGAAGACCTGTGGGATGGGGAATGCCATGCAGAAAACCAATCTATCAGTGGGGATATTCCAGAATCCTGCTCAGAGGAAAGGGCTTTGAGGGTTGATGTGCTGAGCTTTGACTGACTTTGGCTGCAGGCTCTGCTTTGGGAGGAGAAATATCTCCAGGACTAGAGACACTAGGTAGAGAGAAATGGGCACCTCCAGAGCACTGTGGCTGCCTCCAGACTGGGATCTGCAGCTTGGAAAAAGGAGGATGTGGACAGAAGTTCCTGGTGTCCGCTTGGAGGCTGCTGGAGTCGCTGAAGACATCATGGGGGAAAACTGGTGGGTGGGATGAGGTCTGTCCCCATCCCCCGGGGAGCTGGGACAGAGAGAGTCTGTGGAGGGATGTCCTGGCTGAGCTGGGCTCAAGGGGCTGTGGAGCAGGAGCCCAGCAGAGCCCCAGGGGGCTTTTCCCATTGGTTGTGCCCAAGTCCTTTTTAGGCCCTGTAGCGAGCAGTCTGCACATGTCCCTTGATCACAACTGCTCATAAATCTTGCTGTCACTGAGGGAGCCTTTCACTTCCAGATATAGATTGAAGAGCAAATGCTACTGGCTATTCTGAGACGTGGCAGCTGATAGATGGCATCAGAATTTACTATTTTAGACTTGGACATTGCCGTCGGGGGAACACGATGGAGAAGCCAGTTGTGGAATGTTCACGTTGGCCACGTAGGATTCATCTAAAACAGACTGAAAAATAACCTCTGCCAGATCAACAGTGCAGGTGGAGGATTCCTCTTTCCCATATTGAGAGATTTTTAGGGATTCAAGTCAACTGAGCTGATGAGGCTGAAGGTGCTGGGGGATGAGAGGATTTTCAAGGCAAAGCTACAAAACTTGGTGGTACCTCTCACAACACTGGTTTGCCCATTAAAATCACAGTGAGAATGAGCAGAGCTTAAAGAGACCAGGTAAATCTTCAGGGAAAAGTCTGTCTGGGGAGCTGGAAGTGCCCAGTGGAAATGCTGCCAGAAGTCAAGCTGAGCTGGGCCTTGGGAAGGTGCAAACAGTGACAGACTCTGTGGCTGGGTCAATAAAGGGAAGGGGTTGCTGGGAGTGGAGAAGAGTGGAGATTAAAGGTGATGTTGGGATGAACCCACCCTAAATACATCACATTTCTTGTAACGTCAGCTCAATCATCACAGGGTGGCTCATGGTGAAACCAAACCCCGTGGTGGTCTCAGCCCACCCACCCCAATCCTACAGGAATTGGCTCCAGTTCAGCATGGCTCCCATGGGAATACATCAGAGTGGACTGGGGAGGGCCAGCAGGGGTGGGGCTCCTCAGCCACCACCAGCACTGGGACAGGTCTCTTTGGAGCCCTGGGAGTCTCCTGCCCCTGACTCAGGGGACTGGAGTAGCTCCTTGCAGAGCTGGGGGATCCCACTGGCAGGGCTCTGCTGGGGCATGCTGCTGGAAGAGGCACAGAAGGATCCAGGCTGGTGGAAAACACCTCTGGTGTCTCAGGACCAGGAGAAGGCAAGGGCTGGACCAAACCTTCCAGGAATAAAATGTGGGAATGGGCGGGACCATAACGTGGAGTGTGCTTGGTCTGTGGTACTGCTGCTGCTGGGAGGCAGTGAGGTCTGGCCCATGACATCATGTGGATACTGAATCCATAGATTTTATTAGCGTGGATTTTCCCTCTGGGGCTCATGAAGGACATGGAAACACTAACCTTGGAAAGGCCATCCTGAAGGAGCCAGCTGAGTAATGAATTTTAGCTGTTAAGGCAATAAATGGGAACACTTGGACATCTTTGGGAAATTCAGGACTCACCAGAGTGAGCATTTTGTAGATGTTGGGAGGAGAAGATATGTTCTCAGTGGGCAGAAGGGAGATGAATCCTTGCTCTGGTTGTAAATGAGGTGCAACCTCCTCCTCCCTCCTTCCACCAGCTGAGCTCTGCCCCTTGCCCTCAGTTCTGGCCCTTCCAGCACCCCAGAAGGGATTTCCAGTTCACCAAGACTTTCACTGCTGTCCCACCACGACTCAGCCCAGCTTGCCCCAGGGCCCAGGCCTGGTCCCGTGTGGCCCCTGTGCACATGCACATCGCCTCCAAGGAATGTGCTTTCTTGGGTGGAAACTGTATCATCGGAGAAATATTTCATATTTTCGTTTGTTCGCATTCCCCAAATGAAAAATGAATTGCAAAGTCTCATAAATAAGGGGCTGAGTTTCTCATTTACATATTTCTGTGGTTCTTGGAGCAGAGGTGGCCGTGGCCCTGCCAACCATGTCCTAAGCCTTCCCCCCGTGCACCTTGGCTCCCGCTGGCAGCTGCCTGCACTGCCTGGAACAGGAGAGCTCGGACCAGCTCTGCGCCGCTGAGGTCACTCTGCCTCCTGCCAACATCCCGTGCAGCTGCTGGCACCAGCGGGCAGGGAGAGCTTGGAGCCTTGGAGAAATCCCACCCCCAGGCAGGTTTTTGGGATGCAAAGAGGGGGTTGTATAGAGCAGCAGGGGGAAAACCCCATGGCGTGGTCCCAGCTTGGCTCTGGTGGCAGGGCTGGGGTGATGGTACCTGGTGAGTGGAGAAGGGGTGGCTGGAGAAACATGAGGGATGGAGCAACTGGGAGAGCAGAGGGCAGGGACTGCAGGGGAGGAGGAGATCACAGGAGGGGAACAGGCAGCAGGTGGACGAGCAGAGGCTGGTGTGGCCCTGCTTTAACACTGCAAACACGGGGTTGTCCCGTGCTCCCTCCTTGGGCACAGGGCAGTGCTCTGCCCTCGCTTGCCACAGCCCAGCTGCACCGCAGCTCCATCTCCTTCCTCTCCGTGGCCCGCTCCCCTTGCTCCGTGGCCACTTGGCAGTTTGCCTTGTCCATCCTCTCCCTGTCCCTGTGGGAACTCTGCACCTCCACGGTCAAATGTGGCCCCACATCCAAGTGCCTGCTCTGAGCTGCAGCACCTGGCACAGGCAGGTTGGAGAGAGGAGCAGAAACTCTGGGCATCTCCTGCGGATTCTCCCAAAATGTTTGTAGCAAGGACTTCTGTCTGGGGCAGGTGTTTTCCTCACAGTTCCTCCAAAGAGGCCTCCAAGGGGCTCCAGTGGGTGCAGGGCAGCAGGGAGCCCTTCTGGGTGCACCAGGAGACCATCCCAGGGTCTTCTCCTGGACTGAGAGGGGCATTTCCCCTTTGGGATGCTGCTGACCTCCAGCTGTGAACTGCAGCAGCCTGACCTTCTCCTGGTGCACTCCTGGGTTTGGATATGGGGCTTGGCAGCTGGAGATGCACCACAGGCACCAGATGTGGCCACAGCTGTCCATGCCCAAACTCCAGGCCAGGGTTGGAGTTTCAGGTGGGCTATTTCTTCCTGGCACTGCAGGGGAAGTCCAGTTGGTGTCACCCAAGGGTTAATGGCAATAAACCATGCTGCTAAAGGCATCTTCTGGTTTCAATTTAACTTAGCATTTGCGTGTGGATTACACTCAAGGATGTTCATACTCACTTAATAACCTCCCCACTCAGGCACCGCAGAGATGGGCGGTGCCAGAGCCCAGGGAGGAAGGGCAGTGTTTAACACTTGTCCCCCTGAAAGGTGACCCCACTTTCCCAGGCCTCAGGAGCAAAGAGAGCTGGGCACCTGGCTATGAAGCCATAGTGATGTCCAAGGAGGAGACACAAGCTCAGCAGAGCCCCTGTGCCCAGAGAGACGTGTCCATGAGCTCTCCATTGAGCTCTTCCAAGAGCAGATCAAGAGCAAGGGACATGGGGTGGCCAGAGTCTCCCTGTCCTCCTGAACACCATCCTCCTGAACACTCCATCCATGATAAGATGCCCCAAGCCCTGGCAATGCCATGTGTGAGACATGGATTATGCACCCCAATCCTCTGGGAGAGGAACAAGTGGACCCTGCTAAATCCAGGGAAGCCCAACACCAACATTGCTCGTGCCATCCACCTGGCCCAGGCACACACAGAGCCCGTGGCCTTGCCTGGGCTTCCACCTGCTCCTCTCTCTTGTGGGGAGTCAGTCATGCAGAAAAATAGAGCAGGAGCGTGTCCTGCAAAGTTGTCTAAACATAACCCAGGGAAAGAGGAACGCGGGGCAAGGCCTGGGCACAGCAAAAATAGCTCAGGGCCTGCTGCTCACAGCTCAGCATCCTTTGGGACAGCCAGGTCCCAGGCATCTGGGCAGGCACAAGCAGCCAGGGCTGTCCTGGAGCCAGGGACCGTGCCAGGCTGACAGGGACAGAGTGTACAGTTCTCCCTAAGCCTCCTTGGCTGTGCTGGGGCTTGGGACACCGGTGGCCCTGGAGATCCCTAAACCCATGTCAGAAGGGGCTGTAAGAACACCAGGAACGTGCTGGGGCTGGCGCTCTGCTTGTTCCCTGACCCTGTCCCTGGAGGAGAGCAGGGCTGAGGTCCCCTGTCCAGAGCCTCCTCAGCAGACTGGGAGCATACTGGGGACACTGGTGGCAATCCTGGTGCCACAGGAAAGGGAAGTCACAAAGCCACAGGTGTGCAGGAGAGAGAATTGCTGGGAGCCCCACACAGGACAAGGAGAATTGGCTCCACCAGAGGAGAGTGTCCTGGCCTTCCTGAAGTGTCCCAGGATCCAGCTCCTCCCCTCTATCCATCTTACAATGGGCCCTGGAGCTGTTCCGAGCCATGGACACAGTCCAGTGGACACGCTCCATGGGTGGCTGGCTCCAGGTGTCCCTGCTCGCACAGGGGGCTGGAGATGACCTGGCCAACCTCAGCCAGTCTGTGATTCAGTCACTTTCCCTCTCTTCAGCCACTGAATGCTGTCTTTTCAGAGCCATTTCCCTTCTCTAATGCCAGGTTCCTGGAGCACTGACCAGCAGGATGCTCCTATCTCCCCATCCTTCTGTGCTTGGTCAGAGAGCACAGAGGCCACGTGGCCCATGGTGGACCCTCCCCAAGGTCTGTTCAGCTGGGCTGAACACACGTTTCCTTGGGGAGCATCTGGAGGGATTTTCCCCTCAGTTTAGACCCCTGTGCAGATGGTCAGCAGGTCCCCATTCCCAGTGACCTCAGGCTGCACGGTGCCACAACACTGGTGACTCTCCACAACCCTGAACTCCTGCAAACAGCCCTGTGGGTTTGCAGGATGCTGCAGGCTCTGGTTCTGCAGCTCCACAGCTCTCCGCTCACCCGATTTGCTCCGTGGCTCCTTGCCCAGGGCTGCACTCCATCTCAATATTCAAATGTGGGGTTGAAGGCAGCCTGGATGTGCCTCGTGCCAGAAGGGACCTGATCAGATTAGGTGGTCCTCAGCAGAGCAGACAGGGTCCTCACCTCCCCGTCTGAGACTCTTTAAAGAAAGCAGAAAGGAGGAAAAGGGAGTTTTTAACATGAAACATCTGGCGAGTTGTTCTGCCCTGCACACCAGGATGGGAGGGAAACATGTCCTCCAGGCAGAAGTGAGGGCAGAGGAGCTCTCTGGATATTTACAGTGACGGACACGAGTGCAGCTGGACCAGCTGTCCCTGTGTGCTCGCTGTCCCGTGTGCCTGTGTCCCTCAGGGTGTGCCCAAAGCCATTCTCGGAACGTGTCCTGCACCCTGCGTGCTCAGGGAAGGGACAGGGGCTGCGCTGTCCACAGCCACCTGGAAAAGCCTGAAGCTATCTGAAGACCAAACCAGGGACGGATCTGCTGGCCACTACCACGAGCTGGCACCAGGAAAGGTCCCAAGTTTCCTTTGGGAGACAGAAACTCAGCACCGGGAGCGAGAGGGAGCCAGGAGAGTTAAGCAGGGACAGGCTGTAGGAGACTGTTAGAGAACAAAGCGTGCCTGAGAGAGAGCTGTGAAATACTTGGGAGTCTCTCAAGGAAGCTGGCAGCAGAGCAAGTTCAGACGGACTCAAACATCGTTCCCACCTGGGCTGAGAGCGGGCCAGGGAGCGCGCAGGCGGGGCCGCGCCGGGCTCAGAGCCCGCAGTGACCCAGACTAACGCTGCCTTTTATCGCCCGGCTTTAAACACGCTTTTATGATGTGCGAGAAGGGGGCAGATGGTTCTCTAATTAACTCGAGAGTGCTGAGTTGTGAAGTGCTGCGAGGAAAAGCAGCTCCAGCAGGGATGGCAGGGCGAGTCAGCAGAGCAGCCCGTGCCTCTGCCAGGCAGCGCTGGGGCTGCCCAGGGGCAGATGCCTCCTCCCACGAGCCCTGCCTGCTCCCAGCTCCCCAGCTCCGGAGGGGCTTAGCCGGCCGTACCCTGGGAGAATATTTACCCTCACTGATGCCACCTGGAAACCTCTGTCTCGTGAAAGTGATGCTGATCCAGAGGAGTTCTCATGCAGCACCCCCAGGGGAGCTCGTGTTGTCACTGCTTCTTCTTCAGTCTCATCTTGCTCTCTGCTTCTGTGCTTGGCTGCTTTCCACATCCCCCTGGATTAAGACATGACAGCAGTGGCCCTGCAGCTCCTGCTGTGGGTGTCTCATCCATCTGCACCTGTGGAGACCTTCCTGAAGCCACCACACAACTCCCCATCCTCTCACCTGATCAGGCTGGAGCTCCCCAGATCCAACACCGGAGCACCTCTAGGACTGGGGAACACCTTTCCTAAGCAATTCCAATGGACCTAAAAGCCTGATGCTTACCAGTTTTACCTAAACCCGGTATCTCTGTGACTTCTATCCCTGAAATCAAAACTAAATTCCTAATAATTTGGATTCAAAGTGAAAAAAGCCTGTTTCAGCCTGAAATGCAATTACTGGGTTTGCTCTGTGTGTTCAGCCCTGAAATACAATCCAATTCCATGCTGGAACAAAAAATCTCCCAAATTTTCCTTTGAAATGGTGAAACATTTCATCAGTGCTCTCTTTGTCTGCAGCCTCTTCAGCAAGCAGCTTACCTGGCCCGAGGCAACATTTTGCAGTCGAAGATTAATTGAATTAATTAAACTGAAACGTTATCCATGTGCTAGTTACAAATGACGTCTTAACTGGCGTAGTTGAGCCAAAGCATCACTGTGGGCAACGGGATCTGGGTGGCAGCACAGAGGTGAACCTGAAAGCTTTCAAACCTTCCATCCCTGCCCATCCCTGAGGCAGTTTTTGGCACATGGCTGATGCCAGGGCACTCCCATCATGGCGAGCAGCAGCTTCGAACACGGGCAGGCAGGCAGGAGCATGAGGCAGGAGGAATTGCCCCTGTTCAGCCTCTGCTCCCGGGAATAAAAGAGGGGGGAACAGTGAAGTCTCTGTTATCTCAGCGGGAATAAGGGACCTGAGGGATGGAGATAACATCGCTTGAGACAGCAGGTGAAACTTGGCAGCTGGGAGGAAAATTTAGCCTAATTGTGCAAGAGGAACAATTTGGAGGGGACAGGTTGTTTGTGTCTGACAGTGCAGGAGTTCTGACATTAGGAAACAGCCCCAAATTCCAGGGGCTGCTGATGGACGCTGGCAAAGAACGGAACCAGAAACACCCCAAAACCTGGCGGGAGAGACGAGCGGCGCATCCGGACCTACGGCAGCAATTCCCAAATTCCCACTGCCCTTCCACGAGGCGCTGCCCAGCACCGACCCCAGCCCTCCGGCACCCCCTTCCCCACGCTGCCGGCTCGGCTCCTGTCCTCAGCTGACTCCTCTTGGCCGGCCTGCCGGGAGGAAGCAGCGTGCGCTGGGGCACGGCCAGCGCCGCGCTTGTGCCGGAGCTGCTGCCAGACTGCGCAGCGAGCGGCCGAGCCCCGGGGGCTGAGCCCCGCGGCTGCTCCCAGCCCAGACACGCCGCTGGGAACGGGACGCTGGGACCTGCCAGCACCGGGCAGCGGCTCCCAGGGCTGCTCGCGAGAGGAGCCAAGCCGCAGCAGACGGACAAAGCTGAGACCTGGAGTGGGGCTTGGTGGGGAGAGAGAAGGAATTCGGTGAAACAGCCCCAAAAAGGCTGCCCATCACCCCAAACCGAGGGGCTT
>VZSE01002753.1:64226-80235 GCA_013398275.1 Promerops cafer
ACGAAAAAAAAAAAAAAAAAAAAAAAAAAAAAAAAAAAAAAAAAGGAAAAAAAGGGGGAAAGGAAAAAAACCCTCCCCGAGCAGCCAGCCCAATCGGCGGGAGAGGCTCGTGTGTGTTTGGCCTTTCCTCATGACGTAGTGTCCTGTGCCTCTCCCCCCCGCTCCCTCTCCTTTTCCCCTCCCTCCTCACCCCCCTCCCCTTCCCCTCGCATCCTTGGAAGCAACAATTAAGCAGCTCTGGGATAAAACACACAGCCCGCGGGAGCACGGGGGCATTGCTTCAAGAGATGGCAAGGCAGGCAGCTGCACCCCTCCTCCCCGGAGTCCTCCTCCTCCTCTCCATCCTCCCGGCTACTCAGCAAGGAGGTAAGGAACGAAAGGCTCCTTCCCGTACCCCGGCCAGCGCTTCGCTCCGGTCCTGCGGGGACCCTCCGCGGGCACCGGGGCTGCGACACCCCCACCCTCCGGGCAGCCCCTCGCCAGCCCCGAGCAGGGACATTCACCCACCTTGCCCTGCCTTGGGGACATCCGCGAGGGTGAGGGGGCAGGCCCCCGGGTGCCACCCCCGCCGAGGGCTCTTGGCTTCCCAAACCGACGTGGTTTGTGCCACGCCCGGGTGGGACGGGATGTCACCGAGGGTGGTGACACGGGGCAGTGGGTAACGGCACCGCTGCACCAAGCACTTGTCAGGGGGAGGCTGCGAGGGGCGAACTCGTGAGAGGCTTGGGGACATGAGAGATTTGGGGACATGAGAGGCGAGAGAGGCTTGGCACGGAAGGCTCAGGAACACGCAGGCAGGACACCAGGGGTGGCCACCAAACTCCCATGGGACTTAGAAGTGCGAGGGGCCGAGGGAGGTGTCAGCTGTCACCCCGCGGTGCGATGGCAGCGGGAGCTGAGGGCGGCGGGTGGGTGGCAGCATCCCGCAGTCGCTGTGTGCGAGCTGCTGCTCAGTGTGTGGCCGTGGCAGCCCCGGGGCTGCTGCAGCTGCGGGGCGGCTCGACCCACCCGAACCGCAGCCTGGGGGTGCCGGGGGACCCTCACACGGCCCTCATCGCCCCTGTGCCACCAGCGTCGGGTCCCTGTCCCAGCGCGGTCCCAGGGCTGTGTGATAACCCAGCCCAGGCACACGCAGGTGCGGCACACGCGGCCGGGCGGGGAGGTGACAGCCAGCGCAGGGGTCTGTGTCCCAGCCGTGTGACACAGCCCGGCCAGCGCGGCCGATGCCTGCCCGGTGACCAGCCCCTGTCTCGGCCTCAGACTGGGAGCTGAGCTCCCGCCCAGGCGGGGAGAACAGCTGAGCGCAGGTTCAGAGCCTCCACTGAAGTGGCCACACTGGGCACAAGGCTTTGGGGAGGTGACAGCACCACCAGGGAGGGGACAGTCACCCCCGGAGAGCCGGCTGGTTGTGCCAAGGAGAGCGTGTGATGGGCAGAGCCACCATCGGCCACGGGGGCGGTGCCGGGGCTGTCGTGCGGGGCTTGTTGGACAGAGGGGATTGAGGACCGGAGGAGGAGAGGGGGCAGGATACCGTGGGCAGTGCCAGGGCTGGGTGGGCACCAGGGCAGCCACAGGCTGGGCCACCTGTCACCAAGGGCATAGCCCTCAGCAGCTCCATCTGCCCGGGCCCTGCAGCTCATGGGACCCCGACCTTGGGCTGGCTGGCCCTGGCTGTGCAGGCAGCGGGACCCCAGAGCTGGGAGCTGCCTGGGAAGTCGAGCTGCTGTTGGTGCCTAATCCTGCTCAGGGTGCTGGATGGGATGTACTCAGGCCTGGGCACTCTCCATCTCTGGCAGTGAGAGAGATGTGGCTGGCTGATCCAGGCTGGCTTTGTCCTGATCCTTCAAGCTGTGGCCAGCTGGGACAGTCTGTGGAGGACTTTGGACCCCGGGTGAGACCCTGCAGCAGTTCCCGAGCATTTTGGGACTGTTGGCCCCACTCCAGGCCCCGGCTCAGTCCGCAGGGGTGTTTGATGGTTGGGGAAGCAGCTCGCAGAGGAGGTGAGCTGACCCTGGAGATAGTCCCAGTGCTGGTGGGACACAGGAGAAGGCTCTCCCATGGAGGACTGGGCAGCGCCTCTGCAGCCTGGTGTCCCACTTGCTCCTAGCAAGCCAGCCCCTGGGGACAGAGCTGGCACAGAGGCATGGTGGCATGGTGAGGGGGGATCCCAGGGTGCTGGAAATGGTCAGGGCCATGTCCTCTAGCACTGGCTGCCAGTGCAGCTCCAAACCAGCCTGGCAGGGGAGGGAACCCTGAGATATCCCCTGAGATATCAGGGCTGAGGGATTCATACCCAGACTGTCACCTCAGAGAAGTGCCAAGGGGCTGAGCTGGCAGCACTCAGGAAACCCCCAGCAGCAGGTCAGGGTCAGCCCCTGGGGATCTGCCCCTGGGGAGCAGAGCTGTGCTGGCACTGTGGGGACCTGCACGGCCGGACACAGGTCACTGCAGGGGGAAGATGCTGCGATTCCCTAAAGGTGCCAAGTGCAGCCTGTCCCAGCATCTGGAGCAGGGCATCCATCCCTCAGTGCTTTATCCATCCCCTCAGTGGTTCAGGAGCACAGGGGATCCCCCAGTAGTGACACCCCCAGGAGGGACAAGAGGGACCTCCCCAGGTCCTGCAGGCTCTGGGCCCACGGGGAGCAGCTCGGGTGGGTGCAGAGGGGCAGGCACTGGGTGTGGTAGCACCCAGCATGGGGCTGTGAGGACCCTCCGAGGACACCCGGGGTCCCCAGGGTGGGGCTGGGATGGCATCCCCCCCTTCCCAGCTGGACCCCAGCCTGCCAGGGCTGCTCCCTCCCCTCACAACTGGCAGGGTCCAGCTCGGCCGCCAGCGCTCGGAGATGAAAGCTGGAGCTTCAGGGGGGCTGGAGAGGAGCCAGGCCCCGGCAGCAGCCCCCCCGCTCCCCCCGAGCTGCTACCAGCGAGCTCGGCCCGCGATGCAGCACAGCTTCAAAGTCGCTTGGAGACCAAATGTTTCCATAACTTTCTCCCAAGAAAAAGAAAACAGCGGAATGAGGGAAGAGGGGAAATGGTGGTGGTTTTGCACTGAGACTCCTCCGGGAGCAGGTGCCCATGGGCGCAGAGAGGGGGTGAGGTATGAGGGTGTCCTGTGGTGGATTCTCCATCCTGGTCTCAGTCTCAAAACCTATGGAATAGAGAAATCCTCTGCATTTGTGGCTTGCGAAGGGAGCTGCAAGCATTGGTGCAGACAGAAATGGTGCGGCCGATCCAAACGGGACTGGAAGCGGCTCTGGCAGTGGAACAGCATGGATATCCACACCTGTGGATGGAGCTGTGGGGGGAAAATGTCCCATTCCCATAAACAAGGAGACTCCGCACCAGATCCTGAGCACCTCCATGGCTCACACCCTGACACAGCTGGGGCTGCACGAGTGGCTGCGAATTCTCTGGCCCCTGGATTGAGAAGCCATCCCTGGGGTGGGATGCAGGCTCACAGCCAGCCCAGCCCAGGAGACAGGCTGGGAGCCCAGGAAAATCCCCTTCCCAGGGTCCTGGCAGGCTCAGAGCAGAGGAAGCACAGAGCTCCTTCAGCACTGGGAAGCTACTGACTCAGTCTCCCCTTCCCTGATGTGCCAAGGGAATGAGTGGAGAGGACAAATGGGAGCACATAGACCCCAAACTGGGCTGGGGGCTGCTGGCCCTGTGGCTGGGCAAGGATAGAGATGGCCAGAGAGTGATGGCCAGAGCCCAGTGTGTCACCAGTATGTGGGCTGTCACCAACACCTGTGCTTGGTGGTGCTGCCAGGGGGACGGACTGGAGATGCTGGGGGGATCTGGAGAGACCCCCCCAGCAGTGCCTGCTGGGAACAGCCCAGGGAACAGCCCCGAGCTGGGCTCTGGGGGAGCAGTTTGTGAAGGAGCATCCAGGGCAGTGCAGATCTGACCATGCCTGGCAGCAGAGCTGGTCGGGAAGAGCTCCTGTGGGAAAGGTTTGTCCCCCCAAAGCCACGTGGCACCACCACCCAGCCACCCATCCCACTGCCTCCGGGCCATCCCATCCCAAGACCAAGCCAGGCCTTGCTGACCTGCCCCCTGCCCACCTCCTGGTCTGGGCAAGGAACAGCAGATAGACCAGCACAGCCTCTGCAACCCTCCCAAATATGTCCAGGCATGGAGCCCTGTCTCTGGGATGGTGCCTGGGGGATGCCTGGGGAGGGGGCAGTGACAGTGTCACCACAGTGGGACCCTCCTGGCAGGACCCTCAGTGCCCCAGGAGGGTGGTGATGGCGATAAAGGGATGAGTTTGGCAGCTGTGGCTGCGGGCAGGTGACACCTGGACATTTCTGTGGCCCCCACACTGCAGGGATGCTGTGAGAAATCCTTGTCCCAGCTTCCTTGGGAGTCTCCATCGGGCAGCACTGGCACAGGGTGACAGAGGGGTAGGGAAGGTCAGTCCGGGTCCCCCATTGTCACCCCAGCACCAGGGACCTTGCCTGGTTTTGGGGGGCTGAGGCTGGGGGGTGTGATGGGGGCTGGGCATCCCCTCCCGGGTGGGGACAGTCCCTGGCTGTGCCGGGGGTCCCTGGCCATGCCCGGCACTGGGTCCCTGCGGCAGCGGGGCTGGGAGGGAGAGCTGGCGGTGTGCGGACGCCTGGAGCTTGTTTGGAAACAAGGCAGGAGTTGGAGCTGTGTTTATCCAGGCTGGGGGGGTGCTGTGGGCGGGGAATGTGCCGGGAAAAGGAGCCGTTCTGTCACCTCCTGGCCGGGAAAAGGAGCTGCTCCGGAACCCCCTGGCCGGGGGCCAGGCCGGGCCAGAGGGCTGAGCACGCGTCCCCTCCTGTCCAAGGGACACTGGCGGAACCTCGAGAGGGGATATGGGGGGCACAGGCCTGGGCCCCACTCTCTGGGGCTGTGTGATGGGTCCTGGCACGGCTCCTCTCCCTGCTCGCTGCATCCCCAGGGATGCCCTGTCCTGCCACTGAGTGTCCCAGCATGTCCTGTGCACGCACAGCCCGACACCCCTGTCACACACCGGTGTGTTCTGACACCCTGGTGCATCCCTGTGCGGGGCTGGGCATCTCTGCCAGGTGCCCAGGGTGGAAGGGACAGGTGAGCAGGGCCCAGGGGACACCCTCATCCCTGCCACCGGTGGGGCACAGCGCGGGGGATGCCCCCCAGAGTTTGCCCCACATCTGCGATGGAGAGGCGCAGCACAATGTGCTCTACTGTGGAGTGCCAGTCCTGCCAGCTGCCAGCCCTGCCACCTGCCTGTCCCCGCTGGGTGCTGGCACTGCCCTGCCCAGCCCCTGGGCATTGCCCAGCCCGTGGTGGTGCTGCCAGGGCTGTGCCACTGCATGCACCCACCTCCCGGGCCACTGGGGAGGCCACTGCAGGTCCTCACGTCCCAGCCACGCCCCCACGGGGTCCCCAGTGCCCGTGGTCCCTGAAGTCCATCCCCGGTGGCAGCGCCGGCAGCAGGGCTGGCTGCAGCTTCCCACGGGGGCTGTGGCCACGGCAGCCCCCCACACCCTCCTGGCAGCCCCCCTGCCTTGCTCTGTCTGGCAAACCCCACCACAACCCCTCTCCCGCTGCCAGAAGAGGAGCTTCCCTCTGCACTGCAGTCCCCTTGTGTCCCCAACCCACCTGCAAGTCCCCAGCCCACCCATGGCCCTGGTGGAGCTGGGGGGCCAGCCGGGGGTGGCAGCCTGGTGGCCTGCAGGAGACATGACACTGCCAGCGTCCAAAACAGCCAAAAATCCTTGAGTGGCCTCTGAGCACGAGCTGAGATGCCCTGGAAAGCGCTGGCACCTGGGTGGTGACCTCAGTGTCACATGGACAAGCAGAGGGACACGGGGGGGTTCCATGGGTCTCAGCAGTGTCCCCCCAGTCTGTCATCCCAGTCCCCCTGGCCTGAGCTGGCTCTTCCCATTGGCACCTCAGCAGGCAGGACACATCCAAGGATCCTTGCGGCAGCCCCAGAGGATGCTCAGGTGTGGCTGGGACCAGCAGGGACTGTGGGGATGGACTGGGACAGCCCCACATCCGTGGCCGTGCCTGGACCCACCCCCCAGAGCCACGTGAAGCTGGAGGTGATGGAGACAGCCCTGGCTGTGGGATGGGGCAGAAGCTGGGAAGCAGAGCTGGACAGCAGCCAGCCCCACGTCCCTCCCTCCTTCCCACGCAGGGCCAGGTCCACCGAGGTGCCATGCCTGGGTCCCAGCTGGGACCGCTGAGCCCTGTCACCACTGTCACCCTGGGCAAACAGGGAGGCCAGGAAAGGCAGGGACCTGCCCTCGAGCTCCACATCCCAACTCCTCTGCAGGGAGCAGCAGGGGAACCAGGAGGAGCCCCCTGCCTCCCTGCCTTGGACCTCTGGTGGATTTTAACAAGGGTCTCTTCTCTTGCAGGGGTTCCTGGTGCTATCCCGGGAGGGGGAGTCCCAGGAGGAGGCTTTTTCCCAGGTAAGGGGGCCCAGGCACCACTGGGAGGAGGCATCACCCTCTCTGCAAGGATGGGCAGGTGCCTGGGGGTCCTTGAATGTCTTTGAGACACCATGGAGGGCTGGGGACCTGCCAGCCGGGATCAGGTGACATGGGGACATCCTGTCTGGCTGCCCAGCATGGACTCGGCGTCAGCCCCACGGTGTGGGGATACGACTGGGTGGCAGTGCCAGGCTTACACTGGGGGCCCCTAGCCCAGGGCTGGCACCTACACCCTGCCCAGCCCTGGCCACAGGAGGTGCTCAGAGGTCACAGCCTGTCCCCAGAGCTTCAGCCAAAATCCTGGGGACATCCCAGGGGGAATGACCCATCCCCCGTGTGACCCTCCCCACCTCCCCAGGGACCCCCGGGAGTGCTGGGTGCTCCCAGGGGCAGTGCTCACACTGTGCCCTTGCTCACAGGTGCTGGAGTTGGAGGTTTGGGAGCAGGTGAGTGCTGGGAACCCCTGCCAGGCTGTGCTGGGCTGGGGAGAGGGGCAGGATGCCCAGTAGATCTCCCTTCTTTGGGCAAGGGGTCTGCCACGGGGCTGGCCCCGTCCCACGTGTCCCTCTGCCCGGGCATGCTCGGAGGGAGGATGGCTCTGACCCCTCTCCCTCCGCTCGCTCTCCCCTAGGACTCGGGGCTGCAGGAAAACCTCCCAAACCAGGTAAGAAGCCTTAGCCTGGCTCTCACCGCCCCAGGCACGCCAGTGGCTGCCACATTTCTCAACCACTGCTGCCCCCACGCTGCTTCCTTGTGGCCAAGGGGGACCTCCGCTGGCCAAGGCACACCCAGCCCTGCCCTGCCACACTAATCCTGCCACAGCCTCCAGGAGCCTCCCTCCCGCACCCCGCTTGGGCGCTGCCCTCTGCCCCCAGCCCCCCAAACCACCCTTTGGGGGTGCTTGCTGCCTGTAAAGCTGCGCCAGAGCTGCGGGAGGAGGTGCGAAGCCGGGAGCCAGTGTCCTGGTGGGGAGCTGGCAGCGCCTCCCCCTGCCTGCCATCGGGGCCAAGCAGCTTTTGCAGAGCTCCTGCAGCCCCCGCTGGGCTTTGCCTGGCCTAGGAATGCTGGGGAGAGGGGACGTCACCAGGAGAGAGGGGAGATGCTGGCAGGAGGATGCCCAGCTGGAGGGCACCGAGCCTGGGGCAGCAGGGGCTGAACGTGCAGCCTCTGGGGCCAAGGGAAGTCATGGAATCACAGAATGGCCTGAGTTGGAAGGGACCTTAAAGCCCATCCAGTTCCACCCCCTGCCATGGGCAGGGACACCTTCCACTGTCCCAGGCTGCTCCAAGCCCCGTCCAGGCTGGCCTTGGACACTGCCAGGGATCCAGGGGCAGCCCCAGCTGCTCTGGGCACCCTGTGCCCGGGCCTCACCACCTCCAGAGCAGAGAATTTCCTCCTAACATTGAGTCTAAATCTCTCCTCTTTTGGTTCAAACCACTCCCCCTTGTCCTGGCACTCTCTGCCCAGTGCCTGTTGATCCCCACGGAGAGATGCTGCTTCAGGCAGGCCCTGCAGTCCCCTTTGTGCCCACCCCGGGGGTCCCTGCTGTGCCCAGGGCAGGGGCACCCCACGGCCCCGGCCCCCCGAGTCGGCCCAGCTGCTCAGTGGGAGCTGCGGCCTGAGGCGGGGGCCGGCAGCCTCCGTTTGCTCAGATTTCAGCTCGTGGAAAGAAAAACAAGGCCCTTTATTTCGGCGTAATTAAAACCAAACGCGGGGCGGCTGCGAAGGCCCAGCCGGAGCGGTGTCCGCGCCCGGAGCCAGCGGCTCCGGAATTTGCGCCTGGAGGGAGCGAGGGCTGATGAGCCCCAGATGTTGGAAGGCAGCGCTGGCCGGAGACCCAGGGACTCATTCCTCAGCCATAAACATTTTAGTTCTGTCCCCTTGTGGCCCGGCAGGGTGGGGGGTGGGTGAGGCGGAAGGGACGGGATGCAGGACCCAGATGCTGGCAAGGACATTTGTCACCCGTCCCTGGGCTGTTCTCCCATCCCCACGGTGCCACAGGGGAGTCCATCTGTTCCTCTGGGCCTGGCCACCCCCCACCTCACCCCGCTTCTCTTTCCAGGGGTCGGAGGACTTGGGGGACTCGGTCCCCTTGGCCTGCAGCCAGGTGAGCACTGACCACTGTCCACCCCCGCTCCGGGCCATCCCCGGGGCGATGTCCCCAGAGACCCACCTTAGGGACAGCACATCCCTTGTCCCCATCTCCACAGCTCTCCAGAGCGTGCTGGGTGGGTCCCATCTGGGCTGGGTGCCCTTCCCAGACCTGAGGGACTGCAGCCACCCAACAGGCAGCCCTGAGGCCCCCCAGCGTGATGACATCGACAACAGTGGGGTGACCCCGCAGGAGAGGAGGCAACTGGGGTCCCTGCAGGGCTGGCAGCAGAGGGACAGTGCCTGCAGGTGGTCAGCCAGGGGCTCCAGGGGTGTCAGCACCCACTGCAGGGGTGTCAGGTGTTGTGTGTGCCAGGTGGGATGCGGATGGGAGCGCAAATTTGGGGGACGCAGGACAGGGCGGTGCCTGCTAACGCCACCTTGCCCAGCCTAACGCCAGCCCTGGCACTGCCACACAGCCCCCGCAGCTCAGCGCCCCCCGTGCCCACCGCGAGGGCAGGACACGCCCTCCTGGCAGCTGTGTTTCAGAGATGCTGATGCTGGTTGTTCTCCCCACAGGTGCTGCGGGTCTGTTCCCCGGAGCTGCCTTTCCCGGGGGGGTGTTCCCGGGAGCCGCCTCGGCCGCGGCGCTCAAGGCTGCTGCAAAAGCTGGTGAGTGCTGGCGGGGGTCTGGGCAAGGCGGCCCCGGGGCTCGGCAGCCCCCAGGGACTCCCGGTGTCCCCTGGGAGTCTGGGCCAGGACAGATTTCCCCTGGAGCTGGGGCTGTAGGCAGGAGCCGATGCTCTCACTGGGCTCCCCAGTGACTCGGGCGGACCCAGGCGCGGGGGAATTGGCCAAACCTGAGCCCCCAGGAGCAGACACCACAGAATTGCCTGGTCCCTGTGCCCAGTACGGGGGACCCACCCCTGGGACTGCCTCAGGGTGTCCCCTTCACCCCCCAAGGGCCATCCTGAACTTGTCCCTTCTCTGGCACCGTTCCGGCCAGCCGCAGCCCAGCGGTGGCACCTCCCCCTGGTACACCCCTCTTCCCAATGCCCCCAGGTGCTGGCATTGGAGGCGTGGGTGGAATTGGTGGTCCCGGTGGCCTCGGGGTCTCCACAGGTAGGAAATACCCCTCGCTCCCAGCAGAGCCAAGCCTGGGGCAGAGCTGTCCCCGGGGTGGGCAGGAGCCGGGCCGGGGCTCAGGGGTTTCTGCTGCCCGCAGGTGCCGTAGTACCGGGCGCGGTGCAGCCCGGCCTTGGCGCGGCAGGGAAACCCCCTAAAATACCAGGTAGGTGACGGCCCCGGAGTCGGGGCCGGGGCGGGGAGCGACTTCATCCGGCCCCTCATCCCTGAATTTCTTTTGCATGCAGGTGCTGGGATTCCTGGAGCTTTTCCGGGCGGCGTGCTCCCCGGCGCAGGTGAGCTGGGGGTGCCCACCCCACCGTCAGCACCCCAACCTCCGAGGGGTTCTCAATCCTGCCAGCAGCACCCCAAATCCGAGGGGTTCTCAATCCTGCCAGCAGCACCCCAAATCCGAGGGGGTCCCCACCCCACTGTCAGCACCCCAACCTCCCAAGTGGTCCCCGCCCAGTGCCA
This sequence comes from Promerops cafer, assembly GCA_013398275.1. Classification (NCBI taxonomy): domain Eukaryota; kingdom Metazoa; phylum Chordata; class Aves; order Passeriformes; family Nectariniidae; genus Promerops; species Promerops cafer. Next base: position 74,363 of record VZSE01002753.1, read on the forward strand.
GCACCCCCCGTGGGGAGAGCATCCTGCCCTGCCGCCCGCCTGCCTCCCGCTGCTCCCTGCAGCTTCCAAAGCCCTTGGCTGAGGTCACAGTGACATTTCCACCGTGCCAAAGGCATGGGGGGACCCGGCACCTCCATCCTGTGCCAAGCTTGGCGGGAGCAGGCAGCACCAGCACTGGGAGAGGAGCTGGCACAGCCGTCAGGGCTGGCGCGAGGGAAGGAGGGGGAGGAGGTGGCGGGAGAGAGGAATTCCTCAGTGCAAAGTAATTTGGGGGAGGAAAACTTGTGAAAACAAGATGTTTCGACACTGTCCGAAGCGTGTTGCTGGTCAGGAATGTCTTTTCCATGTCTGAATACGCTCGAGTTATAATGAAAGACATTTGTAAGAGGGGAAAAAAGAACCCCAAACCAAAAGGAAACTCAAAACGCAAAAATCCAATCCAAACGACCGCAAGGCCAAAACACTGTCTGCTGCCCTGGAGGGCTGGAGAGCCCTGTCTGGCCCCAGGCCACTGAGCATCACCAGGGCAGAGAGCACTGCCCAGGCCTGGCTGGGGCTTTGCTGTCACCAGTGGGACCCCTCTTCAGTGCCGTGTTCCCTGCAGGCTCCCAGTCCGTTCCACAGGCAGCTCCACGCCTGCAGCCAACCCCTCCTGGCAGCTGGAGGTGCAGGCAGCTGGCACAGGGTGGTCCCAGCAAGCCCCCGAGGATGAGGGTGCTGTGGGTGACAGGGATTTGGAAGCTGGATGTGGGGGGGGGTCTTGGGTACCAGTAACATCCCGAGGCCCCAGCTCACCACTCTGGTCTCTGCTCCAGGTGTTCGCTTCCCTGGCGTGGGGGTGCTGCCCGGAGTCCCCACTGGAGCTGGAGTCAAGCCTAAAGCCCCAGGTAGGTCCTCTCAATCCCCTTGGAACACTGGGGTGGGTTCAGGGCTGGCTCCAGCTTGGCACCCCAGCCCAGCCTTTGGGATCACAGCCCTACAGGGCACTTGGCAGTGCGGCCAACCTATGGTTGAATCCACTTAGGTTAATTTGGGCATCCAGGAGCAGCCCAGGGCTCAAACAAGTGTCTTTGTGTTTCCTTTTAGGAGCTGGAGCCTTTGGAGGAATCCCTGGTGAGTGTCCCGTCTCTCTTGCCTGTCCTTCTCTTCCTTCCCAAACCTGTTCCTCACAGCCATGGTCTCCCCACACCAGAAGATGCCTCAGGGCTTCCCAAGCCACCCACTCTCCTCTGCCAGGGTGCCCTAGGGCACTCCCCTCCCTCCAGGACTGGTGGCAGCTGTGGCACGGGCTCAAGGTGAGAGTCTGCTGTTGGTTTGCAGGACTGGGAGGTTTTGGAGGTCAGCAGCCCGGTGTCCCTCTGGGGTATCCCATCAAAGCTCCTAAGCTCCCAGGTAAGCTCCACAGCCAGCAGAGTGGCTTCACTGCGGGCGAAGGATCCCCAGCAGTGTCAGGAGAAGGACCCGCCGTTCCCCGGGGCTGAGGCACGGTGCCCGCAGGTCCCACGGACCTGGCAGTGCCTGTGCTGGCCCTGGGACAGCAGGACAGAGCCAGGGGCTCTGCTGTGCCCTGCCTGTGGCAGCCCCATGGGCAGCTGCTGGGGTGATGCCCATGTCTTGCCCCTGGCTCATGTGGACAATGCCGTGCCTCTCTCCAGCTGTTGTAAGGTAGGTCACGTTCTGGGGACACGCTCTGGGCCAGGCCACCCTGGGATGTCACTGCCAGCTCCTGCTGGCACAAGGCACAGCCCTCGCAGGGACAGTCTGGTTTCTGTGGCTCCTGGGGCATTCACCTGGGCCAGGTGTCCTGGCTCAAGGAGCTGTAGCTGAGGCCACCTGGGGGCTCCAGGCAGATCTCTGTCCCCCCTGCCCACCTGGACGGGGCTCAGCCCCAGCCGAGGTCAGCCTGGGGGAGCTCAGCACCCCTTTCCCAGCCCGGGCTGCTCTGGACACCCTCCCCTCCCAGCTGGATGCCAGCTCTGCCTGTCCCCTGGCAGCCGTGTCCACGGAGGGACAGTGGCAGGTTCTGTGCCCTCCAGGGGCCATGCTGCCACCTGACTGCTCCCCAGTGCATCCCGAGGAGGAGGGCAGCCACGCCCGGGCAGGGCCCCCATCCCTGGGGTGCTGGGGAGTGCAGTGGAGGCTTTTCCCCATGCACCCAAACAAGTTGCTGGAGGCAGGAGAGCCTCGGTGAGAAGAGCCCACCCCGGGCAGCACCTCCCAGCCCAGCTCCATCCCCAGCAGCTCTGCTGGCTTCCCCCCAGCAGGGCCCGTGGCCACAAGCAGCAGCAGGGATCCCTGGCCCACTCCGGTTTCCTGCAGTGGAGGAACGATCCTTAAGGAGACTTGGCCCTGCTGCCGGTGGACCCCAGCTGGGTCCCGGCCCCAGGATGGGGACCAGGACAGTGGGGGTGTCTCCAGACCGTCCTGGGGTGCTGGGGGATGCCAGTTTGTCACCTCTGAGGGCTCAGGGCTGGCAGTGCAAGGGACAGACTGTGCTGCTGGCTGTGGAGGCTCTTGTCTTGATGTTGTAGGTGGATCCAGGGCTGCCACACGTGGGGTGTCCCCTGCACTGTCCCCGCTGCAGTAGGTCCAGGTTGAGAGGGGATGAGGGGACAGTGGGACAAATAACATTTTCAGTGGAAATTCATCTCTTCAGATGACTTGCTCTTGATCTGTCCCAGTTCAGGAGGTGGCCCTGGGGTCACCCACCTTGCTGGAGGCTCAGTCTGAAGCTGTGGCTGAGGTCAGGGTCCCATCAGTGCCATAGGGATGGGGACCACTCCCCAGTGTCCAGCTGTGCTTGGGTGACATCGGTCTGTGCAGAGCTCTTCCAGTGTGTGCATCGGCTGAGTTCCCCCAGCAGTGCTGGTGACATTCCCATGGGCACAGCCCCAGGGCAGGGGCTGCCTTCCCATCCAGCTGGAGGTGGTGGGGAGCTGGACTTGGACCCGGCAAAACCCTTGGAGACCCAAGGCTTGGACTTATGGCCCTTGGAGTCACCTCCATGTCTGTCACCCCTTTCCCAGCTTTAGGGTGAGCAAGGTGCTGGTAAGGTGCCCCTGGATGGGCAAAGGTGGCCCTCAAGGTGGGGGACACCTGGCACAGCTCACTGTGAACCTCTGCCCACCAGCACCACTGTGCTGGTTTGGGACACCATGGGATGGCCCAGCAGGATGAAGGGAAATCTGGTCCCCACATGCTGGCTGCTGGGAGGGGACGGTGTCCAGTGCTTGAGGAGATGCTGTGCCATGAGTAATTCCATCCTGGCTGCAGGCAGCCACATTCCTGCTCATGGCCCCCTTGCTGGAGGCATCCCCCACCCTGCGTGCAGCTCGAGGTGTCCCCCCCAGGAATGTGGCAGCCCATGGCCTCGGGCTGCTGCCAGTAGTGACGGGAGCTGTGAACTGCTGGCTGCCAAGCCCACGGTCCCGCTGAGTCAGGGGCATCCCCGCGCCATTCCGAGTGCTGGGATCCGGCTCTCTCGCAAGGAGACATTTCCCTGGCCGCGATGTTCCAGCTCATAATCCCTCCCCATCCCTTCGCACCGACCTCCTAACGAGGTCACGTTTCAGCCGAGGCTCCCAAGCCCTGATTCCAATTAAAACCTTTCCTTTGGAGCTGGCTGGGGTGCAGCCAGCTGGGTACAGCTCTTGCCGCGGGGCTCCCGCGGGACCCCTCGCTGGAGCGGGGTCACGGGAGGCTCCTGCAGAACCAGCTTCAGGCACCACAGCCCTCGGCCAGGGCTCAGAGGGGGTGGCTCTTTCAGTCACTGCTTCCAAGGTGAGGGAGAACAGCATCTCCTGGCCCAGCTCCACCACGGGGGTTTGTATCCCGGAGGATTCACTGTCACAATAGATGGAGCCCCTGGGCTGGCGCTGCACGGCCCTGGCAGAGCAGGGCCACGCCGTGGGGCAGAGGGGACAGGGCCAGCAGCAGCAGCCAGGTGCTAACCTCCCTTCTCTCCTCTCGTCCCCAGGTGGCTATGGACTGCCCTACACCAATGGTAAGCTGCCCCGTGGTGAGTGCCTCTGTCCTCACTCCTCGTGGCTCCACTGGCTGCCACCGTGACCTCGTGGCCATCGACCCTTGGGGTGGTGTGTGGGATATCCTGCTCCCAGAGCGAGGTGGTCCCTTGGGGACCTCGTGCCTTGCCCATGGTGGCTGTGGACCAGCCTGGGAACTCAACTCTCCTGGCATCCCTGGGAGCTGTTAATCCATAGGATATGTCCTGAGCCACTCCAGCTCCAGACAGGGATGTTTGAACTGGGATCTCAAGTGGGGTGGAGCTGGCTTTGGCACCCCCTCGCATCCTCTGGCGCCAGGGGGAGGAGATCCAAGGGAGCTGCTCCATCTGTCTCCTTGTCCTTCCCCTGGCCGGTGCCTGACCAGGCTCTGCCGCTGTGCTGTGATTGCAGGCCTCAGGCCCGGCGGGATAGGAGCCGGCCTCCTGGCAGGAAAGGCAGGATACCCCACTGGGACAGGTACACTCCCACCCCGCAGCCTCAGGGTGGGGACTGGCACGGGCATGGCAGGGGACCACACACCCTGTCACCTTGCTGGCCCCTGGACGGGTGTTGGGCACTGCCTGGCTGTCTGGGGACTGCAGGGACAGCCCGGAGGGGAGCAGCACCTCCCACAGGAGAGGGGGACAGATGCTGGCAGGAGTGCCCCGTCCCCAGGGTCCCTGTGGGGTGAGGGAGCTGAGGTGGGAATGGTCTCAGGACCTCAGTGGCCCAGTGCCCGTGTCCCTCCGCAGGGGTCGGAGCACAGGCGGCAGCAGCGAAGGCAGCAGCGAAACTTGGTGAGTCGCCCTCTGTGGCACAAATACCACCCACCTTCCCAGCAGGGAGCTGTTCCCTCTGCCCCCTCCCTCCCTCCCAGCCCCGGGAATGCTGGCTGTGTCCCCGCACCATCGGCTGACCGTGCTGTCCCCTGCGGCAGGAGCCGGTGTCTTGCCCGGGGTTGGCGGCATCCCGGGAGTCGCACCCGGTGTCGGCATTGGCGGTGTCCCAGGAGTTGGAGGTGAGGCAATGAGAGGGCTCTGCCCTGGGGCTCCGGGAGGGTCTCCTTCCCTTATCCCACATCCCTGACTCTTTCCCGCTCTCCCGGCAGTTGGAGGACCGGCAGCGGCGGCAGCAGCGGCGAAGGCAGCGGCAAAGGCAGGAGCTTTTGGTGAGTTCCTGCTGCCTCGGACAGATCTCGGGACAGGGAAGAGCCGTGCGTCGATGCCAGGGGCTGTGTGGCTACACGGGTGCCCGGCAGCCCCTATCCCATCCTCTGGGATGCCCTCCCTGCCCCCTGTCCTGACTCCAGCAGTTCTTCCAGCAGTGATGAAGGGCTGAAAGGCCCCTTGGGATGCAGCAGCCCATCGGGGCAGAGCGTGCCCATCACACAGTGTCTCCATGAGATGTGGGTTTGCTGTGCCAGGTGCCAGCGGGGTGGCCGGGGACGCAGTGTCTGTGCTGAGCTGTCCTTCCCTAGTGAGGGATGCTCCTGGTGATGCAGATCTCCACTGCTGCCCTCCTTGGCAGTTCCGTGGGGAAAAGTGAAGAGCAAATCACATATTGGAGAATGTAGGGAAAACGTGCCAGCCCTGGGGCAGCTGGGATGTATAGCCAAAGCCTTGGGGAACCTTGGGACTCCCCAAAATCCTGGGTGGCCAGGCCCCTGATGGGTGTAGGGAGCTGGGAATCAAATTCCCGGGTGCATCACAGGTTGCCTGAGGAGATGCTTTAGGATGAGTGAGGAGCCCACCACAAAACCAGAGCTCAAGAGACTCCCTGTGACCCTGGGACAGAACATGTCCCCTCCAGTGGCAGAGTGGGGTGTTTGTGGGGGGTCTGACTACTCTGCTTCCCTCCGTGTCCAGGGGC
>VZSE01002756.1:0-23619 GCA_013398275.1 Promerops cafer
AATCTTTCAACTTCCTCCCTAAGTTCGGCCCCCAGCGAAAGAAGGTCGTTCACCTGTTCACACTGCAGGCAGGCCTCCTCCACAACGCCCCCTTGTCATGGTTTGGCACTGGGAGTAAAGGGGCGAAAGAGAGCGAACTCTGGGAAATCTCTGCTTTTAACCCCGTGTGTCTTCAGAGGTGACTCAGGTCTTCAGTGGTTACACCAGGTGTCAATATTCAAACCTGACCACTGATTGGTTTAACTAAAAACTTCCCAAAAAAAACCCACTTCCTCTCAAACTGAGACACCCCTGAAACCACCAATAAGCTCAAACACTCCAGGCAGGAATGGTTCTGTACAGACACATCCTTTTTGGAGGGCTCCGCTTGGTCACATACATTTGAACCAACCATAGTTTTTGACTGTGTTAAAACCATTACTAACAGAAACCCCAAAATCATCCATCCAACAGAAGCACCTCAAACAACACACAGCACACCGTACTAGCAAGAAAACCTGCAACCCTGCCTGCTTGCCCTGCCTGCGTGAACTGCCGCGCAAACTGCTGTGGCCACGCCCCAGAGAGTGCCACACCCCTGTTTGCCTGCCGTGGCCACGCCCCAGAGAGTGCCACACCTCTGTTTGCCTGCTGTGGCCACGCCCCAGAGACGTGCCACACCCCTGTTTGCCTGCTCCTGGTTGCAGCACTCCAGGTCGCAGTGCTCCCCAGAGGCCTGGTATATTCAGTCACTCAGCAACAAAGGAAGCTCCACCTCCCATTCCTGAGTGACACACAAATATTTAGTACCTAAGGGGTTAAAATGTTATTTTTCCAGGTAAGGAAGTAACAAAGCTAATAATCCTAGAAAGAAACAGAGTAGGTAGAACAGTGTTACCTAAAACCCAGTGAGCTGGAGGACATGAATTACAATGTGCCTAAGTCAGGAGGAAATGGTAATTTTCATAGAGCCATTTATGCCTAGTGTTAAATGTATTTAGCTAGAGTTTGTGGCTTCATCCTTTCCCCAAGAATATAAATTAGTGCCCCCATGAAACCAAAGCTATTATATTGCTAGGAGATGAAGACTAGAGCACAGCTACAGAGGCTTTTCTGGAGCAGTATAATTTTATACCACCATATATTTCTTTTCTACATCTGATTCTTTATGCTGAAAGGAGATTTCTGCCCTGTTAATGGAAGCACATCTTCTGTCCAGAACCAGTTCCAGTCAAGTTATGTCAATGACACACCAGGCTGGGTTGATTGTTTAAAATTATTTTTTGTTTTGTTTTGTGGTTTGGTTTGTTTGTTTGTTTGTTTTTGTGGGGTTTTTTTTGCTAACTGCTGTCAGAAAGAAATGTACTCTGGAGCAGTGTCTAATCCATTGAGCAACCTGATCTTTCATTCTAGCAGAATGCAGAAAAACTCATTTTATCATGAAAAATAAGTCCCTAGTAAACTCTAAATGAAAAGAAAGGATGAGTTTCTTATTTAGCTGTCACTTTTCATGTGTGTCAGATAATTGCAATTTCAAGACACTTTAATCAAAATGAAATTGTTTTATATACATGAATATTTGTCCATTTGAGACTCAATTTTTACGTGAGTTGAAAAATGTCAGGTTTCAGGCAGGTGTAATAACAAGGGACACAAAAAGTATCAGAGAAGAACTGATAACAAGAAAACAAAGGGACCATCTACTATCTGCTTCTCATCAGTATGGCTCTGCTTGTACCAACAGAACTGAGATAATTCCTGGAAACTGGGTGTGAGGAATGCAAAACTGTGTGTTCATTTTACCTGGCATCTCCTGATTTTTTAACACAGTTAACAATCATTTACCATTTACCATCTCTAACATCCCATTTACCACCTCTAACATCCCATCTCAGCTGATCATCCTCCAGCCTGAAGGGATTAATCTATGGTTTCCTTAAACAGAAATCAACACCTGGCACCCTTTACCACTGTTTCTCATAAATTTTCTAGGTTTTTTACCTTTTCTGATAGGGAAGATTAGAATTGGACACAGTATTCAATATTTGACTATACAATAGAAACCAATCACATTTTCTCATTATATTCTTATTTCCTCACACCCAGTAATTCAGCCAGGTCTTTCTTTTGCATGTCTTTGAATTTTACCACTCCATTTGAACTCATCCTAGTTTTGGCTAGTCTTGCACATTTTGCCAGCCTGGGACACCAAATGCAAAAAGTTTATTTGAGATTCTGCCTATGAAGCTGTAGCCCTGAATAACAGGAAATAAATTCCCAGTTCCTGACTTGTCCATTCAAAGGTGAACAAACTCCAACCCAGAAGCAAAACAAAACAAAACAAAACAAAACACATACCAAAAATGTCAGCTGTGGCCACTATGCAGGCTGGTACAGCAAATTACAATGAATTTCCAAAAATATTACTTCCCAATAGCATCTGAGATGTCTTCAGGTAAAAACATGATCCAGTTGCCACTGAGAACACTGAACTTTGGGACTGACCATCAGTTCCTTCTCCTAAAAGAGTGAATGATGGTGTTGTTGGAAAAATCACTATTTTACAGCTTCCAGAAAATTCAGCATTTGGTTACAAACAGGGGATGTCAAGTGGGACACTCCAGGAGCAATGACCTCCCACCCTAAAAGGGAATCAGTGTTTTAGTTCTCCTCTGCCTGTTGGAAAACAGTCAGGCAGTTGAACAAGGAGCCTCAGGCTAGACCATCTGCCTGCTTAAACTGGTGTAAGCTGCTGGAAGTTCACATTTGTGCTAGGGAGACTTTGATGTTTCATAGTGACTCCCAGATCCAGAACGAGAAAATATGCTTGTATGAAATTAATCTTTCACCATTAAAAAACATTTTCATGAAGTACTTTTCTACCTGCAGGCCATGGATCCCAAGGATTTAAGCAGCTTAATTGCTTTGCTCTTACATTTCAATGTTTGTCCATTTTGCCTTCTAAGGGAGAACTTGTATTCCTGGTTTTTTATTTCCATCCCTACACTATTTCTCTCCCTCTCAGCACAGAGATCTTCAGTGAGGGATAAGAAAGGTCTAAAGAAGCTAAAGGAGAGGGGGTCCACAGTGAAGAGACACCAGATCAAGGCATATTCTCCAGTGCCTTTTGGGAAACTTATCACTGCTACATTCCCAGGGGCTATAGCAGCAAACCAGAACTTGATCCCTGTGATGCTGATGTTTTTTTGAGGCAGTCATTTTAACAGTCTTTCTCAGGGTATCACATGGGGTGGATCTGCAGGAAATGTACAGGGATCCTTATTTGCACTAACAGCATTTTCACAACAAAGTCTCAGGTGTTTCAAGTGTGTCCTCCTCCCTTCAGCTCCTTGTTTGTCTCTCCTCACAACACACTGTTCATCTATGGAGTGTGGTTCTGGCACGAATCAAATTAACTCACAGCTGTTTCAGGGAAGGGAAGACATTGAATTGTACAGTTCAGTTGGCATCAGGTCTGATTTCCAAGCCAAACCACAAAACACCTCTCTAAAATCCTGTCCTGTGGAAAGCTACACCACAGCCACAGAAAGAGGACAGCAGTTTCCAGGAAACTACTCTGAAGCTGATAGAGACAAAAAGCACACTCGCTATAAAAAGCTTTTTTGTTGTCTGGAGTCCTTATTCTCAAGAGAATTTCCAAGAGCACATGAGCGACCTCCTGTCACTGAATAGGTGATCTGTTGTGAAGACACAAAACTTCCAAACTTAACCCTTATTTCAAGTATTATGATGAGCAGGGTGAGTAGTGCTCTCACTTCTATTGTTTGTGTGATTCTTGCTTCAAGAAAGAGTGATACAGATCTCTGGAGTGGCCCTTCACACATAATAGGCTCCACAAAAGAAGACTGCAAGAGAGAACTGAGAAGCAGACATGACTGGGATGCTGTTGTTTGTTTTAAATAGAGGAGGTGAACCAAATACGGAAAGTAGAACATAAACAAGTCCAGATATAATCTTCCTCTCAGCATTGTGTTCTCACAGCTCAGTTCCCTCTCATGGTTAGAAAACTGTGTGATTTTGATTCTCAAACAGTGCAAAACCATGACCTTTTTCTGAAGAACTGCCTTCTCCTTTCCTTTTTTTTTTTTTTTAATTTTCCTCTAGAGAATATCTGGCTCCGCTGTATGTTGCACAAGTGTTTGTGTTGGCAGAGCTGCTGGGATGACATGGGGAAAAGAATGATGGGGAGACAGGGGCCGAAGAAAGGTAAAAGCTTCCAGCTTTTAGAGGAAAAACACAAAACCACCAAGCAAAAACATAAATCACAAAATCCTTTCCAAAATCCTCTATGTGGAACTTACTTGCTATAGGATTGTTAAACCATGGATTGACACCAGTTTTACTTTCTCAGGCAACTTTATATTCATATTACACATTCCTGAGTACAACTAAGCTTAGCATCTAATTGCTCACAGCTTGACAGATGCAAATGCAAGGTGAACTTTGGATTAAAAAAAAATTAATTAAAATTAGTTTGTACATAATATCACATTTTTACTAGCACTATATTAATTTCTGCAGCTTTGCATAGAGGGAAGTGACAGACCAGGAACATCTTTCTTCTCTGAAATGTTTGTCCTTCCTATCCACAATCTGTAAAGAAGATGTGCTGCTGGTACCAGATCTCCTACCATTATACAACAAGAAGATACTTAGCTAAGAAATGTAATGCCAGAAAAGATGATTTATTAGACGTAACTTTTCTTTATGGTGGCAGCAAAGTAAAAACAGTATGGATTGAAGTAGTCATTAGACTAATGGAAAAGATTCCATAATGTGGAGTTAGCAAAAAAACTTAAAACTTGAAACAAGAGGGCCTCCCACACTGTCTGATAGAAGTGAAGAAACATTGTCTCTGTTCTCAGAGAACAGAAATTGACAAAAAGACCTGCACACCTTTCTTTAAGAAAGGTAACCCTTCTATTGCAGTCTGAAGTCCACCAGTGAATGCAAAAGATGAGACAGATAAAGCTTTATCACCTTCTAATCTTAAATGTGAAGTGCTAATGAAGAATTAATAGATATTTTAAATCTGGTTGGGATACTAATAACTATTAGAGTTGTTTTCCATATCATCTTCAAAAGGAGTTCAAATAAGTGATAACTCAGATTTAAAAGCTCTCTGCAAGTCTACTGAACTGTATGAAAATATATTATTACTGACATCTCAAATTAGTTTCTTCATAAAGTACTTTACACAGCTTGGCTTGAATTCGAAAGTTTTTAACAAAAAGATATTCAATTGGAGGTATTTTAAATGTTAAATCAATTTCTTTGGATGGGAACTGGATCTGTTTATCTTTTGGGCAGCTTTGAAAGTCTCAGCCTATTTACTTGGGACTACTATGAGATAGGCAAATTTTAGATACCATGTGAAAAAAGTCCTTTTAAATCAGCTATTAAAAAAAAAAAATTCCTTTTCCTTTGCTAGACTGCACATAGCTGCACATTAAGAGACAGCTGCTTATGAGTGAGGAAGTATAGAGAGTGCATTACTAAAGCCACATTTCAGATGGCTAATTTATGTCTTTGGAGATACAAATTAATGTTTTTATCCTTTTAAAAACAAGAATAATATTGCATAAGAAGTGAATTGCTGAAATGAACCTAATTTAAAATAATTTTATAAAATTCATTTTAAGTAAATGAAAGGCTTTATCTGGCTGGAATAGTAGTAATTTTTTATCATTCCTTTCAGCAAAGATGAGATCTTTTGTATGCAGTTATCAAATTATTTCTTTGAATTTTTCTCCACAGTTGAATGTAGCAATTTTCCTCTCTGCTTTAGCATTATTATATTGAAAAACTCCTACATTTCCGCTCCCAAAAGAAATTGCATAATACTTATTCTTTTTTCATCTTTTTCTTGCATTGAAACACATATCTTTTAAAAGACTATTTCAAAGAAAAGCCAAGAAGTGTAATCTTTGTGAAGGGTTCAAGGTAGTGAAGGAACTATTTGTGAGTTTTATTTAGCTGAGAACCAAAAGTTCACCTAATTTGCCAAAAAAAATGTAATGTTGGTATGTTTTAATGAGTCTGGATCCTGCTCTGATCATAAATTCAAGTGTCTAGTACTGGGAGCCCAGCTCACATATTCCAAAGAAAAAAACAAGTCTTTCTACTCTTACAGAAATGGAATTATTGCAATTTTGCTGCCAAAGTCCTTAATTGCTCACTCCTGAAATATGTGCTTTCCCCTATTCCTCTTTTCCACAGTGGAATCCATGTGTTCCCCCTTTCAGATTTCCATGTGGAAATATTTTCTTCTATGGTATGCCATGGCCAAGATAATGAAACAAAAATACCTTTGAAGCATTCAGAGTTCTATAGGTTGAAAATTGGGTGTAAAATATGAATAATAGCTTTCCTCTGAGATATTTTGTTATCTTCTGCTCAACACTGTTTGAAGTAAAATTCAGTGAGACAGAAACTGAGCTGCTGTCTTGTAAAAGGCCATTGAAAAGCTCCCTGTAGAGGATGCACAAAACCCCTGTAATAACTCAGTGTATTTGACAGTTTTTGGAACAACATGTGATAACAGTGGGATAATTGCAACATGAAAATTTGTATCCTTTTTCCTCAAAATCTTCTGGTTGCCTTTTCTTGAAAAAATTATGTAGAGTCAGTACCTTTGGTTTCAGAACAGCTGAAGCTAATTACTGGCAGATTAGGGCATGGATAATGCTATTTTTCAGCCCAGCAGGACTTAAATAAGAGTGGCTTGAGATTAGGTATAAATGGCACAGCTGAGTGGATGTGGTGCAGGGATGGGTACATAAATACACACCTTTAGATTGAAGCCCTTTCTCTCAGGACTACCAGGGAATTACGGACAATTTTATGTTGAAATAAGTTAGGCTTGACAGAAATGGCAATGAACCCATCTACTGGAATTCCATATTAGGTAATTTTCTAGGCACTGTTGCCAAGACTATTGTGTAACCTCTGTCACAAGAGAGCTCCCAAACCCTACTGGCCAGCTTGATCTAACATCGAGATTAAGGCAGCTTCAAGAAGGAGGTAGGATGAGATAATTTCCAGAGGTCTCTTAATTTTTTTTTTCTTTTTTTTTTTTTTTTNGTGATTGTGTTCTTACTAGAGAGACATTTCTCTAGTCTGACTAACTACATACTTACTCTAGGAGTTCATGGGCAGGGAAAGAGAGAGCAGGAGGAGGGAGTGGTTATTGGAATGTACTTTCCTTTATTCATCACTCTCTGACTAATACTCTGTCTCAGTCTGCCTTTGCTGTTACCATAGAGTTGATTTCAAAACAACAAAGGAAATAAAATTATGCAGGCCACCTCACTCAATACTTCTTAACAAGACTCTAAAAGAAATGCAAGTAGTCTAACCCTAATGTACACTGGGGAAGTGCTGCCGAATCCTGACTAAAATATTCAGAGACCCTAAAAGGGTCAGTGTCATCCATGCTACAGCTGCATGGTTACTGTATAAAAAGAGTTAAATTTCACTTTTTTCCTCTGACATGGAACTTCCCCAAGGTAGATCTGAGACAACTGACTATAAATTACTGTAAAAGGATGATTTCTTGTGCTTGTGATACCCATGCAGCATTTTGCCTGTAAGATAAACTAACCAGGAAGAGAAAATAATTTCCAGGGACAAGGGCGGTGAATGTTAGGGAAACACTGGAGTCCAGGCTTTTACCTCTGTTATGTTAACAGATAATCTGTTTATTTGAATTAGTGGACCAGACTAAGAGGGATCTGAGGGAATTGTATAAATGAGGAGCCTGACTCAAGACATGTGCTTGGCAAATTCCATATGAAATCTTGCTTCTCCAAAATAAGGATACTGGGATTTCCACAAACAAATTTAGTTATTACAGCCAAGAATATATCTTCCTGCTATTTAGGGCAATTTCAGATACTTGTTCTCCCTGAGTATAAAATTGTCTGGATTTTGGAGACTATTAGTTCTTCCAAACAGAATGATGTGAAACGTTTTGTTTCCAAGTCTTTGGCAGTCTGAAAAGCCCATTATCCTGAAAGTGCTTTGTAATGGGTGGAGAACTAGGATGCTGTGCTACTCTCAATGCTAATTGAATGGCTGTATTATAAAAACCTGTCTTTTCCTTTGTTCCATTCAGATGAGATTCTCTGAGACAATAAAGAGTGTTACCTCTTTTTATGTTTCTATTGCAGACTCTCAAAAATACATATTGTTCAGCATTTCACTGTGAGGTGATGTCTGCCCTCAACCTGGTCTGTATTCTGCCTGCAACTTCCCTCAGGGAGTACATAGGTTTTTTTGGCACATATATAAGCCTTAGTTTTTTGCTAAATTATTATTTTTTTAAAAAAAGAAAAAAACCTCTCAGTAATAATTTTTCTGCTCATATATATACACAGAATTTATAAATATATATAAATACATTCATACAAGTATATAAGATATATAAATAAATAAATAAAACTTTGGGTCTACTTTTAAAATGGTGGTCAGCACCTGTTAGAAAAAGACTAGTTACCAAAAAGAAGGAAATATTCAGAGGCAGCAGGATGTAAAAAAACCAGCATCCTGCTTCAACCCTTCAGCTGTTTTCAGTTTGCCGCATGATTTCTGCATCTCCTAATTTTATGTCTTCAGTATTAGTTGCATTTATAGCAATAGCATGCAGTATTGCAAACATCTCCCAAAACTCTTCAGAGGAAAGCAGCCAGAAAAGACTCCTACCATCAGTGGCACAACTCCATACCCCAAATGTGCAAGAAACTCTGACCTTATTAAATGGGAACATAAACCCAAGGAGAGCAGAAAACTTGGGAAGGAACAGTAAAGAGCAGCAGGCTTTTTGTAAAACAGCAGGAGCAATCTGACAGCTGAATTTCCTGCTCGGAGCACCTGAGGTGCAGCCGTGGTGAGGAAGGAGTATTGATTGCACAAGAGAAAAAGCAGTATGTAGAGCCACTATCTAGGGGTCTGTTACAAATTTGATTTGATAGAAAATGCAGCTTTTATTTTTCTTCCTTTGTCAGTGCTGCACTTCCACAACTTTAGACATCACTATGATGGGATGGACTTATTAACAAACGTTAAAAATGAAACCTTGCACTGCCCTGCTGCAGCTCAGGCAGTCAGGTCATATTTCTGGGGCTGTAATTGTGTGAATGGAGGCATAACAGTGGTGCTATGTCTTGTGCAAGCAACAGCCTACCTTTGGAGAGCAGTGTGGATGGGCAAATTTGTTCACAGCTTATGTTTTGCTTCCATGGTTTTCCCCACTTTCCAATAACAACTTAAACTGGTACAACCCAGAAGTGTTACTCTGATTTAGGAGGGCTTGCAATGGGAGCAGACTTCTGAAGACAGCCCTGGCACTCTTGTTTCGTAGACCCAGGCTGTGTCTGGGTGTTACAGAGGACAAAACTTTTTTTTTGCTGTCTTTATATTTTCCCATACTCTGCATTAATAGTTTGTCTGAATGAACAAATCTGTCATTGCGTCACTGAGGGAAAGCTAACCTTGCAGTCACCTGTCATCCAAAGAATTTTCAAAATACCTTCAATGGATGAAGAGTGAAAAAAAAAAGAAAAAAAAAAAGCTTTAGTTCTTTCTTTGCCTTTCTTTCTTTCTTTGCCTTTCTTTCTTTCTTTGCCTTCCTTCCTTCCTTCCTTCCTTCCTTCCTGGAATCCTTCCTTCCTGGAATCCTTCCTTCCTTCCTTCCTTCCTGGAATCCTTCCTTCCTTCCTTTCTTTCTTGAATTATAGTGACAGCATAATTGACCAGAGTTATTAATACGGCTCTCTCTGTAAAACTTGCCTTGACAATAAAATTCACCAACTTTCCTTCTTCCACACTATAAAAGTCAAATATGGATATGTCTTGGTTTAGGGCAAATTTGGTAGAAAACTTTTAACAGGGTTCTTCTAGAAAGCAAATTTAACTGGGTCCTCTCTCAATTGGTTTGGGAAAATATTTCTTTGGAGAAGAGTGGAAAAAAACTGTTTATTTAACAGGCAAAGCATTTAGTAGCACCAAAAAAATGAACAATACTAAATAATAACACTTTTTGCTGCTCCAAAAGAGATGTCAAACTCAGCAAGCCCCTTCGTGGGCTGTAGCTCAGCTCACTCAGTCTCCTCTCAGTCCCTGCGGTGCTGGAAATGCCGCGGCCCAGGCCCAGTCCGGTGGGCCACAGGTGCGAGCTGCCGGTGCTCTTCTGGGCGTTCAGTCCAGAGCAGGTTCAAACAGGTGCAAAGAAAAAGAAAAACCACAGTCCAGGGAACTTCTCTGCCTCAGCTAGATAAAAACTAACTAAAAGCAAAGGAGAGCGCTGTCCCGCTGTCTGTCCATCTGCAGACAGCACAGCCCAGGAGCAGGAATGTGGAGGAATGAGTGCAGTTTCTGATAACAAACTCCGTGCTTCTTTTCTCTTCTCTTTCACTCTCAGAACTAGTCTTAAAGGTGCAAAACTTATTATCCAGCATAAACAGAACAGATGATTGGAGATATAAGCATCATATAGCTAACTTAGGACAGGGTATGATGCAAGGAGGCACTGGATCTGAGCATTGCTCATCCATACACATTGCCAGCCAGCTGCCATGGGCTGGCCCTCCGGAAGAGAGCAGAAACAAAAGATCAAACATGGAATGATCTTTCCTCCAGAAACCTTCACCTGGTTCTGGCATGTAAGGGATTTCTGAACTGGGTGTTGCATCTGAACTGTTGCATTCATCCATCCATGATGCAAATTCCTTCTGTGAGCTTGTCTAAACCTCTTCTGAATTAATTGAGCCTTTTTCAATCTCCAATATCCTGTAGCA
Source organism: Promerops cafer (assembly GCA_013398275.1). NCBI lineage: Eukaryota > Metazoa > Chordata > Aves > Passeriformes > Nectariniidae > Promerops > Promerops cafer. The sequence goes on from VZSE01002756.1 coordinate 10,797, forward strand.
ATGAATGCTACTCTTAAATTGAAGTGTGTAGAAAGATATTCCATGTATCCTTTTAGTACCATACTATATTGGCAGCTCAGGAAAACTGCAGCCTGTCCTGATCTTGTTAGAAATAGGTTGAACACTAAAAAGATGTCACATGTAGTTAGTGGTAAAATACCCAGGTTCTTACTTTTTTTTCAGTGAACTTTTCAGTAAATCTTCAATAGTAAAGGAAATGCTCAGTCATGGCATAAACAATCTTTAAAATTAAAATTGTACACTTACTTCATATGTAAGTTTTCTCTTTCTGTGTTTTTTTTTTAAACTTTGATTAGGAGTTATTGTGCCACGAATTTACAGTGCCATGTATTTTCACTCCCATGAGTTCTACCATACAAATGATAATCATATATCCCATTCAAACCACAAAGATTATATTTTTGCAAAGAAAAAAAAAAATTCTATATCTCATAGACTTTGTATTTTAGTTTCATTAAGAATAAAAACTTTTAAAAATTTATGCAAGGAATCAATAGTAAAAGAAAATGCATGGTTTTATTGTCCACACTTTATAAGAAAGTATTTTTTTCTGTTGATGAAGCTTTTTGTGCATACTGTAGTAAACATTTGCAAAACTTTTCTTGTGTCTTGTAGTAAATACCACTCACACTGATAAATGCAAGCATGTTAACTTCAACCCAATTGCCTTTAGACTTCAATTTCAGAAATGTTCTGCATCTACTTCCAACTCTAGAGTATGTGCTCATGAAAACTTGACTATTTTTTCCAGCTGTATGAGAAAATAAAATTTTAAAAAAAAAAAAAAGGGTCTCATTTGCCTCTTTACCTTCCTATTAAATCTCTGCAGGCACTCAATTTAAAAAGTGAAAGCAAAAACTCTTTGGTTTTACAGCCATTAAGTATCAGCAGTGTTTTTTATTGCTGAGCAGGGCTTGCACAGAGCCAAGGCCTTTGTTGCTCCTCGTGCTGAGGAGACCCAGCTGGGACAGGTGACCCAAACTGACCTCAGGGATGTTCCAGCCCACATGACACCATGCTCCGTGTATCAAGTGGGGGTGGAAAGGAAGGGGGGACATTTGGTGTGATGGCATTTGTCCTCCCAAGTCACTTTTGTGTGTGGTGGGACCCTGCTTTGCTGGGAATGGCTGAACACGTGCCCAACCATGGGAAGCAGAGAATTCATTCCGTGTTCTGCTTTGCTGTGCAAGCAGCTTTTGCTTCCCCTATTAAACTGTCTTTATCCCAACCCACAAGTTTTCCAGCTTTTACCTTTCTGATTCTGATCAGAAAGGTAAAAGCTGATCCCACTGGTGAGGGGCTGAGTCAGCAGTGTGAGGGGCTGGGCTGCTGGCTGGGATTAAACCACAACAAGAGTGAAAAAGAACAGGAGGGCACTTTAAAAACATCAAGTTTTTGTGTTTGGATCTTACCTTGGATCTTACCAGTATGGTCACTGCAGAATGGCACTGCACATGGATTACTGGTCACTGTTGTTTCTCAGGTCTTAGCCTGAGCAAAGAAAGAGTTGGAAACACTTCGTCTAAGCATGGTTTCAGGCTGACTCTCGGTATCAGATACCAGATAAAACCCTGTCCCAAGTGCCCCAGTTCCTCCCTCTATCCTTCCTTGGGCTAAGAAATCTAGCTGGAAACTTTTTATAAATATAGGAATGTTGGGTTATTATTACCTAAACCAGGTGCTGTATCACTTGTCTTTGCTTGTGTTCTCACTAGTCCAATCCTGTCTAAGAACCATTCATGAGGATTCAGTGAAATAGCATCACTTAGCCACCTACTTAAAAAGTGCTGCAAACAGCTAAATTTGGGGTTGATGAGAATGGTTACTATTAACGGCCTATGATAGTAGCTTGCAATTGAGATCCCTTTCTTAAAAATTGGTGATGACGTTACCAATAGCATGTTTGGCTTCTTGACTAAACTCCCCAGGTGTATCCAGGACAGAAATAAATATGACATAGTGAAGTAAGGGGTATGAAAGGGTACGTCAGCATTTTTATTTTTCCTGAACCCATACTGTAAGAATAAGAAACAAAAGCACACAGTAATTGTTTATGGAAAGTGGACATTGTTTATAAAATATGTTGGTCTTGTTAGACAGGTCCTCTGAATCAGTCCTTAAGTTGACAGTCTAACCCAAAATCATCAATAGAAGTTCCTGTGGAAGTAGCATTTTAGCCTAGGAATTCACAAGCTGCTGAACAGACTGAGATTTATCACAGACAAAAGAAACATCTGCATCCTGCAGTGCTAAAGTTCAACAACTTCTAGAAACAGAGTGCCTGTTTCCTTTATTTCCCTGCTCTTTGCTCAGAACTGTTTGCTCATCCTCAGAGAAGGCTTGTCTGCACTTGGTCCTCCCAGGTCTCTGCTTTCCTAAATAAAAAGCAGTCATGACCCTTTATGCTCAGTTATGCTTGGCTGTAGAGAAAATGAAATTTGGCAAGAAAATAATATTTGAATTTCTAGATCACTGAGTTCTTGTGCTCAAAAAGTCATGGGATTTTGAGTCATGGTACTTGCAGTGATTAACCACAAATGCTCCCACCTGGAAATAAAGAAAATAAAGAGGATTAGTGTGTATTAATGAATAGATAAAAGAGTTCAGAGTTAAATTTCTGTCTGTTTAAGCACTCTCAATCAGTTGTTACAGAATAATGTATGGGTTTCACTCCTCTAAATTAAAGGAATCCATTGGACTGTAAAGTCTGGATTCTTCTCAATTAGGCAGCTGGGTTGTCTTTGACAAAAATCTCTTTCCAGCATTTTGCTTACATAAAGAACAAGGTCATGACAACAAGGGATCCATACTAAGTATGAAAAACTGAACTTGTAAAAATGAATGCAGTGTGTAATGGGATTGTTCCGGTTATGTGGTGCAATAAAATAAAATGTTGAAAAGATGAAAAGAGAGATTTGAATATAATTGAAAATGTACCTGTACAAACCTGCTGGGATCAAGGGGGTTTTCTCTAAATAATTCCATGTGTCAAAAAATGCCTCAAGAAAGGGTTGATGACTAGTTTTTAGCTACTTACTTAATCCTTTCTTAAAAATTGTATCATGCCTACAAAACAAAAATCTGATTTCTGGCTGTTGACAGTAAACTACTTTTTTTACTGAACTGAGTGGTGCCTAAATTTCTATGAATAAAATTTTCTTGCTATTTTATTACCATCAGTGAATTGCTGAGCACTGTGGATGAAAGCCCTTTAAATCTTCAGGTTATTTAAGACATTTTTTCTGTCTTCATTATCTGTCTTGTACACTGCACTAGATCTCCAACAGTGGTTGACTGACCTCAGCAAATTGTGTAAACAAAACTGAATTACTGCTGAATTAGCAGAGGAACTATTAAAACTGTTGGGTTTGGGGTTTTATTTGCTTTGTTAATGATGAGTAAAGTGTTTGTAAAGCCCTGAGTTTAAATCAAGAAATAATGAACAGCTCATTTTAGGAAAGTTTAAAGTGGAGTACTCTGGAGGATGTCTTTAAAATTCTCTTTAAATTAAACGAAATGTCAGCTTCAGCTTTTCCACTATTCAAATTATTTTTACTTTGAATATGTTCCCTTGGAAATTTATTTCCATTTATCTACTGTTTCCATGAGAAATTCCAAGAAATTGCGATTCAGGATTACCATCAGTTTGAAGCTGCATTGAAGGCTCTGGCTAATACAGGTAATTTCAGCCAGCCAGTGGCTGGCTCCAGTGAAAACAGGAGCATCCACATCAGCTATGAAGTCACTTCTCCCTCATTCAGAGCACGTTAGAAAATGGGTTTCACTGAAAGACAAATGGCATCAGCCAAAAATCAAAAATATCCCTTGACTTACCAAGCTTTGAAAACCGTATTGTTAGGCCACAGAAATTTTTGTGATTTAGATTGTTAAGTTGACAAAGGTCAATTAATTTATATTTAGGATTCTGCAAATTCTGCATTTGTTGCAAGTCTCTGGGAGATCTGAAAAAAAAATCTGAGAACTTGACTCTGTTATGGATAATATCACACATCAGGAGTCCTGACTTCCTGTAACATAGCCTAGACACACATTCTGATCAGATTGGCTGGAAAATAATTTAAGATTCCACAGATGGATAAACAAATGTATTTCATCTTGTTCAAGGTGAAGAAAAAAATCCACTCTTCATTTCCTGATAGCTGTCTGAACCTCTCATATTTAATTTAGTATTGTCTGCTCTGCTACATTTCCATTCAGATCTGAGGATATGCCATATGTTTCATCCACTGTTCTCATTACACTTAGAAAGCTTTGATGCTTTTCACTGAGAAGTGCATAGGCTTTTTTGTTCCTTTTTTTTTTCTTTGTTCTTTTTTTTTTTTTTTTTAGAGGCAACACAGAGCTGCCACTCTCAGAAAACAGAAAACTATTGGGAACATGGCTTACAAGAGCCAGTGGAGCACTTGGAAAAAAAGGTGTTGAATAGAAGAAGAACCTAGATTCAGTAAATATTCAAAAATACTTTTTATCTCCTTTCTTTTCTTCTATGTCTTCTTCTCTCTCTTACTTTTTCTCTTTCCTTTCAAGAGAATTCGGGACTGCAACTATGATTGCTGAGGTGAAGCAAAATATATGAAATTATGGTTCGTCTCCAAATGAAGGGGACATAAAATATTTTACTGAAACTGGAAAGGCAAGCCTCAGATTTATGTCCCAATGAGAGCTTTGCAAGCACCTCCTCAAGCACATCAGCCTTCAGATGCAGGGTGGAGGGTGCCTTTATTGCCTGGACAGCTCTGACTGGGCTGCAGATCCCTTGGCAGCAGTTGCAGCACTGAGTTGTGAGAGGAGAAACGGTTTCCCTGCTCTAGAGGACCTCTAGAGTTATTCTAAACACAGACATGAGGGTTTTGTTTGTTTCATTATTGAAAATGCTGTATTCAACTGGGCTGTGAGCTGAAATGGAAGATTGAGTATGGTCTATGCAAAATCATGTTGTCCTTATGTCTGTTTCCCTAGCATTAGTGTTTAAAACACATTTTCACCTCTTGGCTGTGCAGTCTAATTTTTTCTTGTCTGAGAGCTGTTATATACACACACTGACAGCCAGAAATACATATTTATTAAACTTGATTTCGAAATCTTCATTTTTCTTCCACAAGTCTCTCAGGTGACATGTCCCCTGTCACTTAAACATATTTTGCTTCACTTTGGAAAGGGTTACCCCTCTCCTTTTGGAATCTTAAACTATAGTCTGCGAAGCAAAAGAGAGGTTTTCATGAGCCAAAATATTTGAGGTGTTTATAGTTCTGCTAAAGGGCACTGACACAGAAATGAAGGGCTGGGACTTATTTCCATTTCCTACATAACTAAAGAAGTCTGGCTGGCTGCAGTACAGTCTTGGAAGGTGTTCCTCATCCTAAATTGTGTCTGTGCACTCTGCTGAGTGTGCTGGGAGATCAGGTATGAAGTAGACAAGCCTCCTACCTTACAATTGTGAAAATATTTTCCCCGATCCTCAAAGCCTCCCACACTTGACAGTGCCCATCCTTTGCTACTGAGAAGGGCTTTCCTGATGCCCTTTCCCAGACCTTCCAATGAGGTTTTGAGACACCTACCACGTGAAAACACTGGTTTTACTTCCCTGATCTCCAAAAATGAAGTGATCCACTCCCACTCCTTTGCCCCAGAGATACACTTGGCTGTGTGGGTGAGGTGATATCCCAAAAGCTGTAGCTGTGTCCCAAAAGCACACCCAGCCTTAGCATCTTAACTCATGCAAAAACACCCACAGTTAAAGCTCTGTGTGCTTTGGCCTGGATCTTTAACTGAGTTACCAGCACGATCCTTTAATCACTAATTATAGCCTACCATGCTTACAGTGCTTTATAATATTCTATATTATCTCTATTGCTGACTTGTTAGAAAGCCAGCTAAAGGCAAGGAATCATCCCTAGTGAATCTGGTACTTGAAAACCTCTTTCAGTGGAGAGGCTCAGAGGCTTCTGCTATGTCCAGTTAATTGTGTCTGTTTACTTCTGCTTCTAAATTTTAATTTGCTCCTTTCAGCAAAACAGCCTCCAAAGTTTCATGTGTACTGTGGTTCCTTGTTGATTTAAATGAATACTTAATTAACGTTAAATTAATACTTAATTTAAGAGGCATGCTGGTTTTGTTAATGGGATCACTCCAGGTGCCTGGCTAATTTAGGAAATGAAAATTACTTGTATGCTATTGGGCATATCAGTGGTTTTGAATTTTCTCAGGACTGAAAAAAACACACCCCTTATTTTGTTTAGCTACATAGACATATTGTCTGTGTATGAATATATTAATATTAAATATATTCATATTTTAGGTATATATATATTTATACACACATATCCACATTTATTTCCACAAGAAAGTTTCTGCTGGATCAGACATTGCAGAACACTTTCAATGGGAGGGGGAAGAATTTGTGTGTGCATGCATCCAAGAAATGAATGAATTGATACTTTGGGGTAAATAGTGTCACTTAGAGGACTTAAGAGAATTAAACACTTCAGTCTACGTGAAATCTTTGGCACAGTTTGGAACTATACCAAATGTACAGCTACAGATAGAAATGTTATATGGGGGGAAGAAAAAAAAAAACGACCCTGAAAAGTATTTTTTCCTTTGTATCATGAACAGTAAGAAACTTGGGAAAGCAATTACTGTCTCCAGTTACCTAATCCAAAAAAAAAAAAAAAATTTGCTGTCCTTTCATAATAATTACATTTGTTGAAATGCAATATTGCATTGCATAGTGCTTATTGACTTTACTTTTTCATTAGGAACCATATTATTTCTTAAAACAAAGAAAAAAGGGGACAAGAATATTTACCCCAGTAATTTATTTCATTTTAGTGGTTCAGCAATGGCACCATCATGATAACTTCAGTATAAATATACTGAGCAAAAATGCACCTGTGCTTTTAAATTACATTTTCCAGGAGTTGAGACAAGCTAACAAGGCAATTGTAACATTCATCATGATCTCCTGTGTTAAATAATTTCAGAAAGAAATTTTAGTCTGATATTTTTAAAACCTATTTCCAATGTACACTGTGGCAAGGTAATTTCTAAATTAGAGTAATTAAGACCATTACTGACCAAAACATTTATGCAGATTTTGTAGCTGCTCAATTTTCATTTTTCCTGGTGACAGATTTCCTCCAATTTTAAAGATGCTTTAAGGCTTTTGAACCCTTTGAGTAGTCATAATCTAATACTCTTACGAGATTCATCTTTCATTCATTTATCTTTGCAGCAGAATTGGACACCTGTGTCTGTTTTTATATTTATGTGTTTCATGACGCATTAAATCATTCAGACTGTTTCAAGGTCATTCTGACTAAAGCTGTTCAAGATCAGAATGGTTCTTGTTTTGCCTCTCATGCTTTGATATGGAAACAATATTAGACTTCATATTCTTTGATAAAAATGTTCTGTAACATGAACAAAATTCTGTTCAATCCAAACATCAACTTAAGTTTCCATTTTATTCCCTGAAAATGTATTTCTTAAGCTGCAAATGACCAAGTTGCAACTTTATTGCTTGTATAACTTGCTGCAAGTATCACAGCTTTTTGAGTATTGCATGACTTTTAGCAATGCATGACAATGGAGTGCTGTAGCACTTGTTATTTCTAAACATGTGTTTGCGTATTTTGCCTACACAGAGACGGGATAATGAATCTTCAACTGATTTTAATTTTCCTCATAGCCTTTTGGTGGGAAGGGGATTGCAGAGGTGGGAATAAAGACCCAACAGACCAATTTCCCTGCTGGCATTATCTTTACACACTCTGAAGCCACATTACCTTGCCCTGTTGCAGGGCTGTAAAGGAAGAACAATCAAATTGATTTGATTGACTCAAGAGAAACAAGTTGGCATTTTACCAGTAAAATGCTTGCTTCTTTCTATTGAGGAATTATGTGCAGGAATAATTTCTGTTTGTGATCTAGTTTTCCAGTTTCACAGATACAACACTTTGGCCAGTACCACATTGCCTCATTTCTCTCATTTGGAAACTGCATTACATCAAACACTGGTCATTGTAGTGGGCTTTAAGTCCCCCACTCTTCAGCCTCTCCTGCACTGTGTGATAGCAGAAATTCTCCACTATCAGTGCTTTCAAACACTGCACTGACAGTCTGCCAGAACACTGAAAAGCTTTAAAGTCCAGGGTGACAATGTCCTCCCCAACTAAGAACAAAGAAATCACTTAGAAAATCTGATCTAGACAATATTAATATTGCATTTCAGCTAGAAGCTTCATCCTTCCTTTTCACTTTTGAGGCCAGTGAGGAAAAAAGTACAAAAATATGTACATTCAAGAAAGAGATGAGGCCAGTGAGACAAAGTAGGTCAGAAAAAATAACAGGGAAAGGAGCAGAAGCAAATTAAAGAATCTGTTGCATCCAGCTACATAAGGACACTAAGGAATGTATTTGCTCTGTCACTGGTACAGCACATGTTCATCTATCAGCCTCTATTTCAGGATGCTCTTGGTTCAGATGACACATAAAGTTCTTGTAGAATATTTTTTTCTTTTATTTATTTCTTCAATTCAGAGAAAATTTAGCTCTAATGCCTAGAGGCATTGGGCAAGACATGCATTGGACACAGCACAGAGAAAATCACTGCCTGAAATAAATTTAGAGTCTGAATAGCATTTTAAAGAAAACATGTTCTATGTGAAATGCTGTCCACATCACAGAGAGAAGATTGATGTAGAAGTGTCAGAAGACACCTATTTTTTAAGAATAATTGGAAAGGGTATAGATGTAAAAGGAAGAATACTGTGAACTTGACCAAGTTCACAAATTACTACAATAGATTTGACAGATTTCTAACCCCTGAATTGAGTAATTCCTATCCTATTCCTATTCTCTGAATCATGTTCATTCCAAACCAGTTTGGTGCCTGAGGCTTCACACTGCTGGTTTAACACTTGACAAAATTCATTGTCAGATCTGAGAGGTATTAGCAACTCCCAGTTTAATCACTACCTTTCATTCTGACTTGTTAAAAAACAGCTGCAGTGACTACAGTTTAAAAAAAAAAAAAGAAGCCCCCAAAGCAAAAACGACAACAAACCAAAGGAAAAAAAGAAAAAAAAAAGCAAATTCAAATCCAACAGTAACATGGGCTAGTAACTGCAAATACCAAATGCTGCAGTGACACCAAGAGGTGAAGCACCAGTTTTCATCCTGCAAGTACAAGGCTGAGTCTGTTTTAGCGATTCTCATTTTTTCCCTGTTTAAAGTTTCCTTCGTCTACCACAGTACCAAGTGCCAGTATCAAGGTCCGAATATATTTTCAGAAGCAGTATATAGCTTTCTCTACATAAACCATATACAGAAATCTATCAGACTTAAAAAAAAAAAAAAATAATCCAAATATTGTTCTGGCGGAAGAGAAACAAAAACACATGGATTCCCCAACAGGTCCATCTGTTCCTTGTTATACCACATCAGAAAATGGTGAGAAAATTCATTGAGAGAAAGTCCCTAAAATAAGGATTTTTAAAAAAATATGTATGTCATAGAATCATAGAATATTTTGAGTTGGAGGGGACCTAGTGCCACCTGCAATGAGCAGGGAATACAATTTAGAAGTGTTTCTTTCTCCTCCCTCGATTTAAAGGTATTCATCCTTTTGTGACCAAAAGGGCTGCAAGATATTTTGCAATTAGCTACACTAATTTTATTAAGGGCTTTTCTTCACAGAGACATTTTTTTGGGCAGACACCCAGAAATGTTCAAACACAATGCACATGCACACAACACAGCTTCCCACCCCTGTAATAATGCTCGGGTACTCTTCAGATTTTTGTTCACTCTAAGTTCTTCCAAAATTCAGTTCATCCATCTCAAGGCATTTTTTTTGTCTCTGTGTTCAAACTGGTAGCAAAAAAAACATTGATACTGTGAATTTAAAAAAAAATCTTTTGGTACTCTTACTACAACACAGAATATTTGATTACATGATATTACTATTTTTTATTGGCATTATCATTGCACCTCCATAGCCATTTGCTCACATATTTCTCAGTCTCCTGTCATATATGAGCTATCTTTATAGCAACTATGGCATACCTGATGTAGCCTAATAAAAATCATTCCTATAACCAGGCTTTACAATGGACTGATCCAGAGATGTATTTCCAAGTAAGAACAAGACTCTGTTATATGTCTTAACTCCATAAATCCACAGGAAGTACAGACTTTGTATTTCTCAGGTGTTAACTGCAAAATGCAACAAGAACTTAGTAATTTGGAAATGAGCAGAATTTAAAAAATACTTTAAAAGTCTTGTTACTGTAAAAAGAAATCTAAAACCAACCCAGAATTACTAATTATAAATACAGTGACATATTAATTCACTTGAATATCTTAGAGAGTAATAGAAGAAATTTCTGTTTTAATGCATAGGAACTTCAAGTCTACTGATATTGAATTACTAGTCCAAAGGTTCTAATTTATTAAATAAAGTTCTAGGAGACATTGATATGCATGTAAATAAACTGCCATCAGAAATTTTAAATTCTTTTATTGATATAGGAAGGTATTCAGGATGAAAATAGAAGCTGCCAGAGGAATTTTCTTCTGGGCAATAATCAGTCATTCCACACAGGCTGACAACAAAATAAGGTGTACAGATCCTTTCATTGCTTTGTATATTTATTGGGAAAACTGGGTTGTAGTTTTGTCAAATTCCTCTTGCTCTTGGCACATAAATAAAGAAGAACCTAAGTGATAAAAACCCAGCATCTTCAACAAAACTATAAATCTTCACTTCCCTTGCCTGGGCAGCCATCCTATATTTATTCTGCAAGTTAAGAAGGTGACAGATAACACAACAAAGGTCTGGGCAGGCACTCATGATGCTGACCTAAGAGGTATCAAAGGTGCAGAAAGTCATTTCAGAATCCTGAATAATGGATAATTTCTATCGTGGCCCAAAGATTAAAGGTGTTAGAGTACAGTCTTGGCAGTTTCAGTACGTATATTTCTGCCTTTTGTAGATTTTTTTTTTTTTTTTAGTTTAGAAGTTTATTTCCTATGCAGCAGATCTGAATTTCAGAAGCTGGAATTCAGGTGAGAAATATCCACAGCAGATATTTAAAAGATTCTTAACAAAACTTGTGAATATCTATATATACACATACCTATATATACATCTATACATATATATATACACACATAACCTTAAAGCACTAAGTGTATTTCTGACTATGCAAGGGTTACAAAGTATAACAGCTTGAAATCATCATGAAAGTGTAGCTTCCAGTTGATTTCTTGAACTGTTCCCAAACGCTGGGAAGAAAAATTCCCACTAGAGTTGCAGAGCTCCACAGCTACAGGACACTTCTCAGCCCAGCAGCAGAAATGGAGCAGAGCTGCAGTGAAAAGCTAATGAGGTCCAAGCTCGAGCTGCTGTGGCTGGACGGTGCATGGTGATGATAATAAAACCTAAGGATTTACAGAAGCTTGTCCAGCCTGAACATCGTCCTTATTGTCACCAACCTACAGGACTTTGGCATTGAAGAAATCATCAATTTTCTGATTTGAAAAGTGGCCATGTTTCAGGGAAAGTCCTTGAGTAGGTTTGTCTGTTTCACTGTAGATAAGGAAACTTTGGTTAGAGAGAGTCAGAGGTTAACAAACACATTTAACAAGACTTAAGAAAAAGAGCTTAACAAAAGGATGTTCACTCTCCCACGTGCCCAGACAAACTTCTATTCTGCATTAAAGGAACTTCTAAAAGTTGCTTTGGATATTGTCATGTTGACTTTTAAACCCATTTCTTGATCTTTTCTTGGAAAGTATTAAATATGTTTTATTCTGTTTCGAAAACTCCTAATTTTTTTAAGGTAAAATTTGGATTTTGTTACCTCATATGTTGTCACAGAATTAGGTAGGGCATTTTGCTTTAAAATCCTTGAAGGGAAGATAAAGTCATAGAAGACATTGCAGATCCTAGTTTTTGCTACAGATGCAGGACCTTTCAGTGAGTATTAGCAGGATAATAACAATGAATAAATGGGAAGACATTATGTAAAATATAGGGGAAAGGCTCTACCTTTGCACGTATACACCTATGTATGATTAAATTTTAGCCTTTGCAGAGGTAATTGGGCAAGATATGGAGTTAAGCTGTGAAGAAGTTTGTGGTCTATCTCTGGAATGAGACAAAACAGATACACTGAGACATACAACAAAAGAGATACACTGAGAACAGCTTTGCAAAAAACAAGTAATAATGCAATGTCATTTCAGGTCATCCACTAAAGTGAAAAATCAGAGTGAAAGACTGATTATCCAGATAATCAGTAATTAGGCAGTAATGTCTGTCCCGTGGCAAACCACCACCAGTTTTCAGTTATTTGAAATCATCTTTTCTTGTTGTCTCAGTTTGGGAGGAAGTGAGTTTTTTGGGAAGTTTTAGTTAAACCAGTCAGTGGTCAGATTCGAATATTGACACCTGGTGTGACCACTGAAGACGTGAGTCACCTCTGAAGACACACGGGGTTAAAAGCAGAGATTTCCCAGAGTTTGCTCTTTTTCGCCCGTGGTAGCCCAGGGAGCGGCACCGTCTCTGCCCCGCCCGGCCACATGGCTGCGTGGGGGAGGGCAGCCATGGAGGCCCAGGCTGAGGTAGGCCGCAGCCCCGGAGAGAAAGAAAGTGGAAGGAAATGGAACCGGGCCAGCTCCTGCAGGACTGAGGGGTGGAGAAAACACCGAGGTATCTTTTGTTCCCCGCCCCCACCTTCCCAACCCTAGAGGAGAGAGCGAGCGAGCCTGTGCC
>VZSE01002758.1:5835-16201 GCA_013398275.1 Promerops cafer
AGCCCAGCCCAGCCCTCCCAGGATGGGGTTTATGCCCCCAGCCCAGCCCAGCCCAGCCCTCCCAGGATGGGGTTTAGGCCCCCAGCCCAGGCCAGCCCAGGCCAGGCCAGCCCTCACCCGTCCAGCCGCACGTCGGGCAGGCTGCGGTTCAGGGCGATGCGGTCGCTGGCCAGGAGGTTGAACTGGTTGATCTTGAACAGCTCCTTCATCTTCTCCTGCTCCTCCTTGGGGATGAGCACGGCCCTGCCCATCTCCCCCGGGCCCTCCTGGCTCCGGGAAATAACGGCTGGAAAATGGAACAGCAAAAGGTGCTTTCAGCACCTGGGACTTGGGTTCATCCTTCGGGAAGCTTCTGATTTTCCACAGGCAATGATGGAAATCCAGCCCCATTTTCCCTGCTCCACTGGGAGCTTTTATCCCTCTCTGGATCCAAGAACATCCAGTTCTATTCCAAGATGACAGAACCCCCTGGATTTGTTCCCTTCTGCTGTCCCAGGCTGCTCCAAGCTGGTCTTGGACACTTCCATGGACCCAGGGGCAGCCACAGCTTCTCTGGGCACCCTCACAGAGCAGCTGGGGCTGCCCCTGGATCCCTGCAGTGCCCAGGCCAGGCTGGATGGGGCTTGGAGCAGCCTGGGATAGTGGGAGGTGTCCCTGCCATGGAACGGGATTTAAGGTCTGTTTTAACCCCAACCATTCCATAAAACACAAACTCAAACTCAGACACCACCAAAGCAACGCTAAATCCTGCAAATCCTGGGATTTTCTCTGCTGGGAAAAGCCATTTTGAGACACAAACGTGAGGCCAAGCACTGGAAAAAATGAGTTTCCAGTCTGGGGGGGCTGGGATCGGCACGCACCGCGCAGGGCCGGCAGCAGGGAGCGCTCCTTGCTGTCCTCACACTTGTTGCACTCGCTGAAGTAGAGCAGCAGGAACACGTCCAGCAGCACCCAGAGCAGGGACGTGGCCAGCACCACCCGGCAGTAGCCAAACCTCCTCATGGCTCCTGGCAGCTGCTGCAGAGCCCCGGGAACGGCGGGAGCACGGCGGGATCACAGCCCCACGGCACAGATCCACCAGGGAGGCAGGCAGGAGCATCCCGCTGCAGGCAGAGGAAAAGCAGCAGCAGATTTTCATGGATTCATGGATATTCATCCTTTTAGTGAACATTATTTGGTACTGAAATATTCATTTTCCTCAAATAATGATTTTAGATTTTATGTTTCTCAATATTGGATTTTTATCCCGCCAGAATATTTCGGACTCCACCTCGTGAGCAGCAAAGATTCCTGGGAAAAGGGCACCACAGTCTCTGATCCAGGGTTTGGGCTCCTGGTTGAATTAGGGAGTTTGGAAAACAAAGCCAGAGGTGAGGCCTTCCTGTCCAGTTCTCCAAAGGGTGGAGCTGGGCTGGGAGAGCTGGGAATGCTCCCCTGGAGAGGAGAAGCTCCAGGGACACCTCGGAGCCCCTTGCAGGGCCTGAAGGGGCTCCAGGAGAGCTGGAGAGGGACTGGGGACAAGGGATGGAGGGACAGGACCCAGGGAATGGCTCCCACTGCCAGAGGGCAGGGCTGGATGGGAGATTGGGAATTGGGAATTCCTGGCTGGGCTGGAATTCCCAGAGCAGCTGGGGCTGCCCCTGGGTCCCTGGCAGTGCCCAGGGCCAGGCTGGAGCAGCCTGGGACAGTGGGAGGTGACCCTGGGTGGACTGGGCTGGGATTTTAGGTCCCTTCCCATCCAAACCATGCCAGGATTCCAAGCTCTGCCCTGTGGCTGCAATCACTAATGAGAGGTCTGTAATTAAGGACTCCCTCTCACCATCACCGCCTGCATTCCGTGCCCAGACTCCGTGTCCTGCTCCAGCCATGCTCCCACTGAATTCCCTCAGCACTGAGCCACTGGATAATTTTTCAAGTGCCTGAAAAAGAAAAAGAAAATCCCATCACTTTTCCATATTTGCTAAAACATAAAGGAATTTCTTACAATTAAAAATCCCTCCTCAGTTTTATCCACATTTTAACTTCCTTATCCTCCCCTCCTCAGCTCTTCATTCCCAAGTGGGATCTTTCCATTTTCCATCCCATCTTAATTCATGTTCATCTGAGCCAAAGGGATGGAAGAGCTGGAATGATTTAAATAAATGATTTATTTAATTATTCTCACAGCATTTCTGCACTGACTCCTCATTAATAACAATTTCCATCTGTCCTAAATACCAACCAATGGCTCTTCCTGCTCAGGGATTCCCAGGAAGCTGATTTAAAATGCCAGGAATTGCTGTGCAGGATAACACATTCCATTTCCACAGCAGTCACAGGGGACAGTTTCATTATAGGAAAGAAATGAGGAAGAAAAAACCAAATTTCCCAACAGAACTGTGGATGCTCCATCCCAGGAAGTGTCCAAGGTTGGAAGGGCTTGGAGCAATCTGGGATGGGGGAAGGATTCCCTGCCCATGGAATGGGATGAGCTTTAAGGTCACTTCTACCCCAAAACATCCCAGGATTCTGTGATTCCATAAAATCCTCCAAACCTCCAAAAGGAAGAACGTTCCCAAAAAAAAAGATTAATTTTAACTGAAATTCAGCCTAGCAAAGTTTGCAGGAGGAGGAGGAAGGGGAAAATGCTGAGGTTCTGAGCTCCCTCTTCCTGGAATAAACCAAAATTTACCCCATTATCCTGCAGCAAAGCAGAGGGAAATTGCTGCCCCAAAGCCTGCAGGGCTGGGGGCAGGAAAAGCAGGATTTGGGGATAGGAAACAGGAGGCAAAGTGAGCAATCTGCCAGCATTTCCTAGAACTGAGCCCACACAATGCTGCAGGGGGAATCATGGAGGCTGCAAGTCCAAGTCAATGACAATTCAACATTCCAGTCCTTGATTTGCCTGGATTAAAAATCTCTATTTTCTGTGGATATAAACCAATTGTTCAAGATTTTTTCCTGTAACTCCCCCAGCCCCTGGTTACCCCCACAGCCAGACCATGCCCAGAATGACCAATATTGTATTTTTTGAGGCTCAAAGACACAGAATCCATCACTGCTCCCTGAAAACCTCTGCATTCCCTTTCCCAATATCCCTGCAAGGTAAAGTAAACATGGATAAGGCAAAAGTCCCAATTCTTGAGCTGTGTATTCCCACCAGTGCTGGGAATTTAATTCTTTAGTAAAACTTGGGCTAATTTCTGACTCTTTTGTGGCTGAAAATGTGGAAATTGCAGCAGCACAGGGTGGGGGTAGGAAATGAAAGCGTGAGAAGAAACTCAGCAGAATTGTGGAGAATCACAGAATTCCAGACTGGTTTGGGTGGGAAGGGACATGAAGGATTATCCCACTCCACCCCCAGGGACCCCTCCCACTGTCCCAGGCTGCTCCAGCCTGGCCTGGGGCACTGCCAGGGACCCAGGGGCAGCCCCAGCTGCTCTGGGAATTCCAGCCCAGCCAGGAATTCCCAATTCCCAATATCCCATCCAGCCCTGCCCTCTGGCAGTGGGAAGCCATTCCCTGGCTCCTGTCCCTCCATCCCTTGTCCCCAGTCCCTCTCCAGCTCTCCTGGAGCCCCTTCAGGCCCTGCCAGGGGCTCTGAGCTCTCCCTGGAGCTTCTCCTCTCCAGGGGAGCCCCCCCAGCTCTCCCAGCCTTTCTGGCCCCGTTCCAGGAGGTCACAGCTCTTCATTCCCAAATGGGCACTTCCTGTAAATCCGGCTCAGCAGAGCCCTAAGCTGCTCCTTAATCCCCTGTCACTCCTCAGGCTCACCACAAATGAAGTGTCCTAATCCTCAGCAGGACAGGAATAACCTGGGGATGGAAATTCCCAAAGAAAATCCCAAAGAAAATCCATATTAATGTCCAGTTTCTCACCCAGCTCTTTGACTGATTCAGCAAAGTTGGAATTCAGAGTCCAGCTGCATCCCGGGCATGTGATTAAATCTTCCTAATTAATATCAGAGCTACTCTGACCTCAGTGTGACCTCACAGACCTGCAAGACCCCAACTTTTCTTGGCCAGCTGCATTCCCAGGAATGCCAAACCCAACTGCCCACATGCTGGTGCTTGGATAAGGAAGGATACAAAATCCAAATTATTACCAGGGAAGCACTGTTCCCAACCTAAATATTCCCATTTTTATGGAATGAAACCTAAACCAGAGCTGAACATTTTACCAGTCCAAACTGCTTTTAATGCCACCACAAACCCAGCCTGAAACCCCAACGAGAGATTCCAGGTTAAGCCCAGCTTAACCTGAGGTATGGGACAGGAACAGGCTCAGGATGGGACAGGGATTTCCTCTGCTCCCCTGCCAGATGTGGCCACATCTGCAGCAGCCCCAGGCAGCTGCACATCCCAGCAGTTGCCTGGCAACAGAGGGGATGCTGCCCTGGGTACCAGGATCTGCCCACCCCCCCAGGCTGCCCAGTGCCCCCCAGTTTGTCCAGCAGATCCACGATGGGCAACTGGGGGGCCCAGCCCGGCTTCCCGGGCTGCAGGAGCTTTGGGATGGCTCTCAGGGATCTGTTTTCCCTGCTCCAAGGGGTTTCCAGCTCCTCCAGGAATCCATTCCCACAGGAGAATGACAAGGAAACCTCCTGTCCCCTGGTCACACCAAAAGGACAGAGGAAGAGAAAGGAAATCCTCCCAAAATCCAGAGGATTTCCCAGAGGATGAGAGCTCACCAGGGCTCTGCTGCAGCTCAGCCATGGGAATGGAATCCAAAATACCCCTGGAAATCTGGCACTGTCTGTGCTGCTGCTTTGGTGAAACAGAACCAAACCTCACCTGCAGCCACAGCAGGATCACCCCCAGTTCCCCTGCACAAACTGGAGCAGAACTCCTGCTCCCCTCCTCCTGACAGCCCTCTGGGAGTGTGGAGGGGAAAATTATCCCAGGAGGGGGTGGGAAAGTGCCTTGGCTGAGTTTTGTTTTCATTGTGAACCTTCAGAGCGCAGGCACACCCCAGAGATGGGGAAATGGAGGGGATCACCCCCTGTTCCACTCCACAGGTGAATTCCTGCCTTTCCAGGGTCACTTCTCCAGGGAATCTCCTGCTTGCCACGAGGGCCCTTCACTGAGAGCCCACATCCAGCACCTCTCTCCCTCACCCACCGAAAGGAACTGGGCTGGAAGCAGGGAATGGGATCCCTGGGATGGCCTCGGACACTGCTCTGCCATGGGTGCCAGAGAGCAGAATTCCAGAGGTTTAGGAGCAGTTTATCCAGATTTAAATCCCTGCTGGCAAATCTAAAGCAACACCTGAAGCTCAGGGACGCTCCTGTTAATGAGCGCCCAGCCCGCCGCAGCAGAATTGGAATTTTTAATGGCATTTTTAGGAAATTTGGGGGGAAAACCTCCCCAAAACCCCACAGCAAGAAGGGTTTGAGGCTTCCAGGACTCACCTGCTCAGGCAGAGCCACAAAGAGCTTGGGAAGTTTGCTGGAAGAAATTCCCAAGCAGGAATTAAATCACTCAAAAATACATTTTTCCACCTAAGAAAGGCAGAATCTTGATGCAGTATTCCCAGCTTTCCCCTCTGATAAATTAAAGGATTATTTCTCACAGCTATCCTGGGATTCACCACAAAAAAAAAAACTGGCCAGGAAGGTTTGAAACTCCCCCTTTCTGATTTGAAATTGGATTTTAGGGCAACACTGATCTAAGTAAATCTGAATATAAAATACACCCTCCAAAAATCATCATTTAATTCCATGAGCAGCTCATTAATTCATGGCTAAGGAAGAACTTTTAATGTCAGAACTGTCAAACTCCAAGATCAATCCAGGAAAGCCCTTGCACATTTAGTAAGGAATAAAAATAGGGGGGGGGGGAAAGGAATCAGGTACCTTTAGTCAGAGCCACGCAGTGTTTTGTGTTTTAAGAATTCTGTTTTTTCTGCCTCTCTCCTCTCCTGAAATTTATTAATAGCCCCATTCTTCCCTTGGGAATTCATTCCTGTGACTCAGGAATTCAAGTGGAAAAGCCTCATTAATTCCTCTCATCCCAGATGTCGGGAGGAAAACCTGCCCTGGCTTTGGGGGGCTTTGTTCAGGCCACAGCCACACAATTCCAGGCTCCTGCCCACTTCCATCCTCCCAGCACCACATTCCCAGCAGCTCCAGAGCCACTCAGCCTGGAAATGGTGGGAAATTTGGGAAGACTTTACCTGGGTTTATTCCCTCCTTTAAAGTCCTGGGGCTGTGCTGGTGCAAAGCACTGAAAACCTGCAGAAAATTCAAAGAAAGATTTTAAAAATGCTAAATCTTAATGGAATATCCCAGAACCATGGGATGGTTTGGATGGGAAGGGATATTAATCCATGGGCAGGGACAGCTTCCACCACCCCAGAGTGCTCCAAGCCCCATCCAAGCTCCAAGCCCCATCCAACCCAGCCTTGGACACTTCCAGGGATGCAGCAGCCACAGATCCTGTGGCACAACCAAAATTTTGGGAATTAACTCCCAACTATCAGAAGACAACCCCTTTTCCTGTATGTCAAAAGCTTCAAATCCTCCTCCTATTCCTTTTCCCAGGTTTTTCCCTCAAACACAGCCCACCTATAAAAGCAAATTGCAGCACTTTGCTCAGCAGCTTCCCAAATCCCTCATTCCCAGCCCGTCCTGGCATCTCCCATTCCCAAACCTCCACCTTTCCCGGGATTCCTGCCCCTGGAGGAGCCTGATGCAGGCTGAGCAGCAGCCCCTGGTCCCATTCCAGGGCTGGGAGATCTCCCACGTTCCAGGGTAACAAAAAGCACTGGAGTGGCACTGACAGCTCAGCAGCCCCACCCTGCAGGATGGATCCAGCTCCTCCAACACAAGGAACTGCTGGGGAAAGCCAGAGTGACCCGAGGAGCAGGGAAATCAGGGAACAGTGACATTCCCAAGGCTGCTGGAGCTGCAGGAATGTTGGGGTGATCAGTGATCCTGGGGGTCCCTTCCAGCTCTGCTACCCCAGGATTCTGGGATCTGAGGAAGCCACGGAGCACAGGATGGCCCCACAGAGCTGTGCCCAAGCAGAATTCCCTCACTTCCAACATTCCATCCAACATTCCATCCAACAAATCAGGAAAGAACCCAAATTTCTGAGCACCAGAAGTCCCTGTGCCAACCAATAAATTGTTTAAATCCCACTTGTTCCAAACTCATGAGTTCTTCAAACTCATCCTCACAAAAGGACTGGAATCTCCTCTGTCCATTCCTGGTTTATTCCTGCCTCATCTCCTGGTTTTTGAGGGAAGCAGATTTGTTGGGATTGATCAGCTCTCACTCTGTGGGATTTAAAAATAAAACATAAAAAACCCCAAACCTATTTTCCCGTGTCCATAAAAGTGCAGCCACGTAGAGCTCAGTTCTCCCACATTTCCAGGCAACGTTTTCCTTGGATTCACCTGATGGACAAAACCCTCTGGAATTTTCTAACATCAAAAAATAAAGGAGAGATTCCCCATTCCTTATTTCCAGGCAATTCTGCTTTCCCCTCATGAGCCACAATTTTCCTGTCAGCCACCAGTGGGGTTTGATTCCTGCATTCCCACATTTTGCAGCCCCAAAATTCCATTAAACATCAGGAGAAAGTAACTCCATCCCATTCCAGACATTCCCACGTTTAAACCAGCCCGAATTTTCCTACGGAATGGGGTTCTGGGGGTGCAGATGGTGGGGAGAGCTCTGGCACCTCTCATTCCCAAAAAACAGGAGCTATTTCTGGAGCAGGTGGGAAGAAGGTGGGAAGAGCCAGAAAACCCCAGAACTGTGTAGGATCGTGTCCCCCTCCCTCTCCCAGCTTGATTTGGGGAAAAAAAAGCAGATTTTTCCATTTAAAAAAACAGCTTTTTACACGGGTAAAGCAGATTTTGAACTAACAATCAGATTTTTAAACAAGAAAATCACTTTTTTTTTGGCACAACAAAAGCAGATTTTTACACAATAAAAGGAGGGTTTTACTAAAAAAAAAAAGGGGTTTTTACAAAAAGAAAAGCAGATTTTAACCACAAATAAAGGATATTTTTACTCAAGAAAATAGGGTTTTTATACCAGAAAAACAGATTTTTACACTGGTATTTTCCTAAAGCGTGGTTTCATTGACAACACAAAACACCAAATGTGCAGCACAAGAGGAAAATTTTAAAAATACCAAAAAACACCTAAAAATAACCTAAAAACACCTGAAAAAAACCTCAAAAACTCCAGTTTTAAGGCCTCATCTCCCCTTCAAAGCCCAGCAGCCACCAAGAGTTAAAATAATCTTTGCCTCCATCATTCCCAGCGTGCCTTAATCTCCCATTAATCTTTCCTCCCCCTATTCCCAGCATCCAAGTAAATTCCAGCCGTTCTTTCCCGACAAAAAACTGCTTTTACTGCAGTTATTTCCTCTTTATTCATTCAGACTGATGCAATTTCGAGTGAAAAAACAGAAAATAAACTTGATTTTCCATCAGCTCGGAAGCGGCTTTTCCCCGATTCCTGGGAAAGCAGCTGGCATCCCAAGTTTAGGATTTTCTGGGAAAATCCCAGCTTTTAACAGCCCAGCCAAATCCCATTTCCAGCAGTGCGGGCTGTTTCTATCCTTATTTCCACGCGGGAGGAATTTAAGCGGAATTTAAGCGGAATTTAAGCGGAATTTAAGCGGAATTTAAGCGGAATTTAAGCGGAATTTAAGCGGAATTTAAGCGGAATTTAAGCGGAATTTAAGCGGAATTTAAGCGGAATTTAAGCGGAATTTAAGCGGAATTTAAGCGGAATTTAAGCGGAATTTAAGCGGAATTTAAGCGGAATTTAAGCGGAATTTAAGCGGAATTTAAGCGGAATTTAAGCGGAATTTAAGCGGAATTTAAGCGGAATTTAAGCGGAATTTAAGCGGAATTTAAGCGGAATTTAAGCGGAATTTAAGCGGAATTTAAGCGGAATTTAAGCGGAATTTAAGCGGAATTTAAGCGGAATTTAAGCGGAATTTAAGCGGAATTTAAGCGGAATTTAAGCGGAATTTAAGCGGAATTTAAGCGGAATTTAAGCGGAATTTAAGCGGAATTTAAGCGGAATTTAAGCGGAATTTAAGCGGAATTTAAGCGGAATTTAAGCGGAATTTAAGCGGAATTTAAGCGGAATTTAAGCGGAATTTAAGCGGAATTTAAGCGGAATTTAAGCGGAATTTAAGCGGAATTTAAGCAGAATTTAAGCAGAATTTAAGCAGAATTTAAGCAGAATTTAAGCAGAATTTAAGCAGAATTTAAGCAGAATTTAAGCAGAATTTAAGCAGAATTTAAGCAGAATTTAAGCAGAATTTAAGCAGAATTTAAGCAGAATTTAAGCAGAATTATCATCCCGGTCTATCTCGCTCTGTGTGAGCACTGGGAAAAACGGGAAGCAGCCAGGCTGAGGCGCTTCCAGGGAAACCTGCGGCTGGGAATGACAGCCCCGAACATCATTCCAGGGAAACCTGCGGCTGGAATAGCCCCAGACGCTATTCCAGGGAATCCTGACAGTCCAAAGCATCATTGCAGGGAATCCTGACAGCCTCAAATGCTATTCCAAGGAATCCTGGCAGCCCCAAACGCGATTCCAGGGAATCCTACGGCTGAAATCCACAGCCCTAAGCGCTTTTCCAGGGAATCCTGAAAACCCAAAACGTTTTTCCAGGGAAACCTACGGTTGAAACCCACAACCCAAAACGTTATTCCAGGGAATGCTGACAGCCCAAGCGCTATTCCAGGAAAACCTATGGAGGAAATGGATAAAACGCCGCTCCATACCATAAGCAGCCCCCGCGAGGTTTTTCAGGGATATTCGGATCCTCCCTCGCAGCCCAGCGGAGCCGGTGGCGCTTCCTCGAGGAGCTCCCGAGCAGATCCCGGGGCCGGGACTGGGTCAGGGCTGGTCACACATCGCTGGCCCAGCCCGGCTGAGCCCGGATTAAGCAAAGCTCCCTGGAAAGGCGGGATCAGGGAGAGCAGGGGGAGCGCAGGGCAGCGGAGCCGGGAGCGAGGGGATCCCTCGGGATAAGGGATAACGGAGCCGGGGAGCCTGGCACGGACCCCCCCGGCCTCACCTGCGGCGGAGCCCCGAGCTCAGAACCGGCCAGGGGGGCTCAGCAGTGTCCGGGGGGCTCAGCCCCGTCAGTCCGGCGGGGCCCGGCACCTCCGGGCCGGGGGCTCAGCAGGGTCCAGGAGTGTCCTGGAGGGCCCAGCACCTCCGGGCCGGGGGCTCAGCAGGGTCCGTATGGGGCTCAGCACCAGCCGGGGGTTCAGCCCCGCCAGTCCGGGGGGTCTCGGCAGCATCCAGGGGGTCTCGGCAGTGTCCGGGGGCTCAGCACGGCCCGCGGGGCGCTCAGCACGGCCCGCGGGGGGCTCAGCGCGGAGCCGCCGCCCTCCTCCTCCTCCTC
>VZSE01002762.1:0-10130 GCA_013398275.1 Promerops cafer
AATATATTTTAATTAATTAATAATTATTATTATTAAATCAATAATATTAATTATTTTTTGTGGCAAGGTTCATTGTTTTTGTTTTGGGAGCGCAACCACATCACCCTGCTGCTGGATGTGTTTGCAGATGAAGTTTGGCTGAAGGAAAATGTGCAAAAATCAGGAAAAAATTGGGGAAAAAATTGGGAAAAAAATGGGAAAAAAACCCAGCAAAATACCGGCAAAAAATCAGGGAAAAAATAATCAAAAATCAGCAAAATATCGACAAAAAATCAGGGAAAAAATAATCAAAAATCAGCAAAATATCGGCAAAAAATCAGGAAAAAATCAGGAAAAAATCATCAAAAATCAGCAAAAATCAGCAAAATATCGGCAAAAAATCATGAAAAAATCAGCAAAAATCAGCAAAATATCAGCAAAATATCAGCAAAAAATCAGCAAAAAATCAGAAAAAAATCAGAAAAAAAATCAGCAAAATAACTGGATGTCTAAAGGATTGGTTGGATCAAAAAGTGGATTTCTTGGGAAGTGGAGATGGAAAAATGGGATCAGGCTGAAGTAGGGGTTGAAGATCCCTGGGATTGTTGTTCCAGCACAGAATTCACTTGAAAAGACAACAAATGCCTCTGGGGGGAAGAGGATGTGGAAAATTGGCAGATTTCTTTCCCAGGGAAAAAAATAAAAAGGAATAATGAGAGGCTGGAAGGTGATTTTAGGGAAATTCGCCCGTGAAATGCAGCAGATTTAAGCAGGTCAACAATTAAATCTGGGAGCAAATGACTGGAATTGCAAAGTTTGGAAGTGCCTGAATCCCAATTTTTTCAGCTCAGCCAACCAGGCCAACACAGGGAAAAATCCCTGAAGCAAATGGAATTTTTTTCTCCCTACCAAAAAAAAAAAAAAAAAAAAAGAACATTAGGTTTTTTACTCCTTCCAGAGCCAAAATCTTTTGATTTTGAAGAAAATTGAAGGGTCCAAGCAGCACCTTCTGAGTTCCTCAGTTCCTGGTGAGTTGTGCCCAAAATTCACCTCCAGCCACTGACCCAGAATGTTTTTGGGGGGTCCTGTGGGATCAGGATTTACCCCGGGGAATAAAACAGCAGCTGGAGGTGACAGCACTGGGAAGAGCCGGGAGGGATTTGGGATATTTGGGATGTGGGAGTGGGAAGGAGGCAGCAGCTGTGAGGTCTGGCTATAAAAAGTCCCCTGGGGGGGTGGTCCCTGCTTGATTCCGTTCTAAATCCGGCCTGGAGCTGAAATCCCAGGAAGATTCTCTCTGCCACCACCAGTTCCAGAAATTCCCTCTTTTCCTTCCCGTTTCCCCCCCCAAAAAACCCCCAAAATTTTGGGCTTGGGTTGCCCAAAAGGACATAATTTAGTGAAGAAACCAGTGAAATTCCTCATTTTCTCTTTTCTGCAGAAAAGCTGAAATGCCAGGAAGTTTCTCTCTGCCACCACCAGCTCCAGCAATTCCCTCTTTTCCTTCTCAAGAAAAAAAAAAAAAAACACAAAATTTTGGATTTAGTGTTGCCCAAAAGGTGATTTAGTGATTAAACCACTAAAATCAGGAAAAGTTTGGGATACATGCAAGGATAAAAATTCCCCAAATCTTCTCGTTCCTGCCCCAAACTCTCTCCAAATTCCTGGTGGGTTGAAAGCTCTTCCTCTTCTCAAGGATCAAATCCCATCCTCCCACATTCCCTGCTCCAAATCCAACCAAATCCATGGATTTTGCTCCAGTTTACCAGTGTGGGTTTTATACTGGGAAGCCCAAACTGGACCCAGTAAGAAAAGAAAATCCCAAAAATGCTGAACCAAGGGAAAAATTCCTGATCCCATTTGGGACATCCTTGTTTCCCCCAGTCCCAAAGCTGTCAAGCTGTTGGAGTTGTGGATGAATCAAAGAAAATTTGGGAATTTTTAATGGGAGATGAAGAGATAAATAAGGGAATTGAGAAAAAAAATCACCAGAACCACCCAGGCACTGCTGGGATCCGGAAAATCCCACAGGAATGGGGCCAAAAGTGATTCCCAATCCTTGGCAGGAGGGAAAAATAAATCCTTAAGGAATCCTCCACCTGAACACCCCAGAGGTGCAAATCCCAGCAGATTCCCATGAAATCATGGATGATATGGGGGGAAAAAGACCAAAAATTGCAGGATTTTGTCTAAAAAATGACAAAATTAAGAATATCAGTGGCAGTGCTGTGAATAATGATAAAGGCAGATTGTTCCTGCTGGATAAAGTGAATTATGTGGGAACACACAAAACTTTTCCAGCCTTTCCTTCTTTTTTTAACCAACCCCAACGCTTAAAAATCAACTTTTATTCCCCTTCAAATAAAAAAAAAAAGGCAGAAAACTCACATTACACTGCCTTTAATCAGAGAAATCCTGCAAGCTGGGCAGGATTTGATCCCAAGTTTTTTTCGGGATGGAAGGAAAAGGAGCTCTGCTCCTTTAAGCTTGGAGAAACTTCTTTAAATTCAGGTGGAGTCAGGATTTCCTGGGCTATAAAGTTGCAGGGAGAGGCAGAGGCAGCAGCTGCTTTGCTCAGATCTTACCCAGCCTCACCATGGTAAGAGCATTAAATTTCCAATATTTCCCACTTTTCCCCCGAGGGTTCTGAGCTCCAAATTCCCTCTTCTCCTTCTCTTTTCCCCCGGGGATTTTCATTTCCAGCAGCTTTGTTGGAATTGCTCGTTACCTTCTGGGTTATTGATTCAGGGTTTGCTCCTTATAAGGGAAAAATGAGGGATGTGCTTGGAATTGTTGGAGTGGCCTCTTGGTGCTTTTCCCTGCAGAGTTTGCAGCTCCTGAGGTGGGGTCTGGAGACTTGGAAAGTTTTTTAAAAGTTGGGATTTTATTTTTTTTTTGGTGCTTGTAGGACTAACAAAGTTTTCCTCAACTAAATTATGGATTAAAATTAAATTTTTTAATCCTGCTGCCCCCTTTTCCCAAAATTTTAACACTCCCAATGTGCTACAACAAGCACAACCTTTAGGGTTTTTTTTTTTTTTCCTTAGGAATGAGCTGCCATGTTGCCTTTGTCTGCTCTAAACCCTTGGGATTAGATATTAAATGCCTAAAAATCCCCCTTTTCCATGTAGTTTTTTCATGGAATCCCTGCTCCAAAACGTTTGCAGCTGGGAAACTGAAGTGGATTGAGCTGGGGACTAAAAAAAAATTCTGCAATCCTGATTATTTCTGGCTGATCCAGCTGAAACTTTTTGGGAAAGAGGACCCCAACTGGCACTTTTTTGTGGATGCAAAGGAGCAACTTGCTGGAAAAATCTGGTTGCAAATGGGAGAAAACTTCAAAGTGGCTCCCAGGGATTTGGCTTTGAACTTTTCCTTTAGTCTGTGGATTTCTGGTCTGGCCTGGCTATAAAAGTGTTAAATATTTACATGGTGTTCCCAATGGGAAAATCAGCTGGACAACAATAGGCTGCCTATAGCCAGAATCTGTAAAAGGCACTTCAGCTGGATGCAAATGTTGGGAAGATCCCAAAAAATCCCCTCTGGAATATTTTAGAGGAGGGGAAAACCTCCAATAAACTGCTGGACTTTTTTCCTTACAGCAGCTCCAATTTTTTGTGTTTCATTTTTCCTTTCCTTTGTTCTCATTCCCTGAGCTCTGGGCTGCAAATTCCAGTGCTCCCAGTGCAGCAGGTGCTGGGAATGGGGATTTGGGAGCGGAGCAGCTGTCCCAGGGAAGTGCTGGGAAGCTGAGCACAGAAAACTGGGATGGGGAACTATTGCAACCATGCTGCTGGGAGGGCTGGGCCAGGGCAGCCAGCATTTCCCACATAGTGCAGATGTCAGCTGGGACAGCAGGAATGGGATCCCCACAGTCACGGATCCCAGCAGCTCCTGATCCCAGCAGCTCCTGATCCCAGCAGCTCCTGATCCCAGCAGCTCCTTATTCCGACAGTCCCTGATCCCAGCAGCTCCTTATCCCAGCAGTCCTGGATCCCAGCAGCTCCTTATCCCCACAGTCCCAGATCCCAGCAGCTCCTGATCCCGACAGTCCCGGATCCCAGCAGCTCCTGATCCCNNNCCCTGATCCCCGCAGTCCCGGATCCCAGCAGCTCCTGATCCCCACAGTCCCAGATCCCAGCAGCTCCTGATCCCGACAGTCCCGGATCCCAGCAGTCCCTGATCCCAGCAGCTCCTTATCCCCACAGTCCCGGATCCCAGCAGCTCCTTATCCCCACAGTCCCGGATTCCAGGAGCTCCTGATCCCAGCAGTCCCCGATCCCGACAGTCCCCGATCCCCACAATCCCTGATCCCAGCAGCCTCTGATCCCAACAATGCCTGATCCTGACTCCTCCTGATCCCAGCAACTCCTTTTCCCAACAATCCCAGATCCCAGCAGCTCTTGATCCCGACAGTCCCCTGATCCCAACAATCCCTGATCCCAGCAGCCTCCACACCCCGCAGAGCTGGGGGGCTGGGCCCGCACTGGGATTTGGGGGTGTTCAGGCAGCTCTGGGTTGGTGTCCCTGTGTCCCAGGAATGATCCAGTCCTGCCTTGCTCTATCCTGGCTGTGTGGTGGCCTCTGGAGTTGCTTGAGGGATGGGAAAATCGTGGCTCATCCATGCTTGGGGAACAAGATGGAGAAGTTTCATGGGATCCTTTCCCTGCCCCAAGTGGTTGGTGCCCCAGGATGTCCATCTGGAATCTTCTGGAGACTCCTGGGCACTTTGGGTGGTTGTGCACTTCCCTGGAGATTTGGGATCTGCTGTTCCCACCACCCCTCTCTAAGCCGGGCTTACCTGTGGAGACCCCAGCCTGGTGAGATGAGGTGAGACCTGAGCCAAGCTGCTCATGGATGCCACAAATAGTGGGATCAGCTGCACTGCTTGTCCATTCCAGGTGGGATCAGCTCCCTTTCCCAGTGATCCTTGGGAAGCAGCACAGCCCCATGCCAGGCACGGCAATAATTGGGATTCTCAGCTTGGGATCTGGGACAGGAGGCTCTGCCATGGCTTTGATCTTGGCGTGGTGGAAGCAGCAGATGCCAATTACCCAGGGAAGCACCACCAGCAGAAGTGCCCAGGGAGCCTCCAGGAGACGCCAGTCCCTGTGGAGCTTCCCTGGAGTCACAGGCTGCTGGAGATGACCTGGATAAATCCGGACTCAGAGCTGCTCCAGGGGAGCCAGCCTGGCCTTGCTCTGCCCCGGGGCAATCCCTGTTTTCTCCAGCCTCTTTCCTGCTGTGACTCCAGCTTGGCTCAGGTTTTCCAAGCTTGGCTTCTCCCTGAGCTTTTTTTTTCGGGGTCAGGAGCCTGGAGCTGCTGTTGCTGCTGTCCCATCAGGACATTGGGGATTGGCAGCAGCTCTGAGGAGCTGGTGCTGCTCAACTGCTTCCTGCCCCAGCATGGAGCCAGCAGCTCCTTCCTTCCTCCTGCCCTGGGCTGGGAGGGCCTTTCCCAGGAATGCTGTGTCCAGCTGCCCAGGTTGGATCCCAGTTTGGTCCCAGCTCTCGCGGTGGGCGGACACCGCCTGTTTCCCTCATCATCCCAGCGTGGCTCCGAGGGCAGCTGTGGGGGCTGGAACTCCCGATCCACAGGATGTGTAAAATTCCCCGTTTCCCTTTTCCAGAGGGAGTGCATTTCCATCCACATCGGGCAGGCTGGAGTGCAGATGGGCAATGCCTGCTGGGAGCTCTACTGCCTGGAGCACGGCATCCAGGCCGACGGGACCATTCCCGGCTCCAAGCAGGTGAAATCCATGGATCCCAACTCCGAGCAAGTGGATTCCTCGTTCGAGACCTTCTTCTGTGAGACAGCATCTGGCAAACACGTGCCCCGGGCAGTGTTCATAGACCTGGAGCCCACTGTCATTGGTAAAAACAGCATTCTGCCCCCGATCCGTCTTTGTCCATAATTCCCAACCCTTTTTCCATGGGATCCTGTTGCTCCCACTCCTCTGCTCTGGTTGAATGTCCCCAGCCATTGGAAGCAGACAGAATTTACACTTCCAAAGGGACCAGGAGTGACAAACCTGTGGTTGTCCCCGAGTTGTCTTTGTTCCCTCCTTTTGGGATCTTCGGCAGGTGGAAAGTGACCTGGATTTGCCAGCCTTGGTGGTCCTGGCCTGGATTCCACCATCCCATGGCCAGATGTGGCACATCTGGTTCTGGTGCCACCCACAAAGTGGGGTGCCACACCATGCCATTCCATGGGTTTGTGGGACCTGGCTGTCCTGTTTGGCCAACTCAGTCTTGGAGATCTTTTCCAACCTGATGGATTCCAAAAGATTCTCCCTTCCTCCTCCAGCTCCTTCAGGGATCTCTAGGTGTTTGTTTGTGTGGCACCTCAATTTGAGGTGTCTTCCTAGAAAACAATGATTATTTTTTTGGAAATGACTCCAAATCCAGCCACCTGCTCCTGCCTTCCAGGCTTCTCCTCCTATCCTTCCATCTGGGATGTGACTCATTAGTTCTAATTAAAGGATCGCAGACTTTTGTTTGGGTTCTGCTTAATTTTTAGACACCTCATTAAGGTATTAAATGGAGCACTTAATGAGTGAGCCAGGAGATTATGGAGTGTGTCCAGTATTGGGATGGAGTGGATTTAAAAACCCTCTGGAGCTGGGTCAGGTGGAAATGTCAACACTGGAGTGGCTTTGTCTGTGTCCCTTTCATGCTGGAGAGCAGAGGATGGAGCTGGAGCTTCCAGACCTCTCCTCCAAGCTGCCTGTGGTAACCAATCCCACAAAAACACTGGAATTGTGGTGTCCTAGCTCATTAAACCAGACTAATTTAGGATTTTAGGGTGAAGATGGAGTTCTGGCAGGACCTTACCTATGCTGAGTTTATCCCTCCCCCTTCCATTATTCCCACAACCCTTCCCTAACCATGCCATGACCTCCAGCTGCACATTCCATGGGTTCTGCTCCATCACACTTCACCCAGAACCTTTCCTTGTGCTCTGCTCTCCCTGATTTCTGCTCCTGGTGCAGATGAGATCAGGACTGGGACCTACCACGGGCTCTTCCACCCGGAGCAGCTCATCAGTGGCAAGGAGGACGCTGCCAACAACTACGCCCGTGGCCACTACACCATCGGCAAGGAGATCATCGACACCGTGCTCAGCAGGATCCGGAAGATGGTGAGGGAAAACACCACGTTTGGGGTTAAAATAACACCATTTTGGACAATATGTTGGAGTTTGGGGTAGAAGTCTTAAAGTCTTAAATGAAAAAATATCTTTAGTGGAGGTCCACGGGTTGTTGCTGTTGCTGCTGGGTCGGGAAAGCCCCTGGATTTGTGTTTTTGTCCTAAAAGCAGAGAATTGTCGTTAAAACCGGGCTTAAGCTGCTCGGTGAGTGCTCTAAGCAGAATTTTGTGCTGTATTACTTGGGATAATTATCGCAGTCCTTACAGAGATAAATATCTCTGGGATGATTATCCTAGTCCTTAAATGGATAAATATCCATTATTGGGACAGTTATCCAAGTCCTTAAGTGGATAAATAGCCAATATTCTTGGGATAGTTTTCTAGTCCTTGGGATAAATATCCAATATTCTTACTCCAGTCCTTAAAGGGATAAATATCTATTTTCTTGGGATAATTATCCCAGTCCTTACAGGGAAAAACATCCATTTTCTTTTCCCTTACAGGGAAAAATATCCAATATTCTTGGAGTAGTTTTCTAGTCCTTGGGATAAATATCCAATATTCTTACTCCAGTCCTTAAAGGGATAAATATCCTTTATTGGGATAGTTATCTGAGTCCTTAAGTGGATAAATAGCCAATATTCTTGGGATAGTTTTCTAGTCCTTGGGATAAATATCCAATATTCTTACTCCAGTCCTTAAAGGGATAAATATCTGTTTTCTTAGGATAATTATCCCAGTCCTCACAGGGAAAAATATCCAATATTCTTGGAATAGTTTTCTGGTCCTTGGGATGAACAGCCAATATTCTTGGGACAGTTATTCCAGTCCTTAAAGGGATAAATATCCATTATTGGGATAGTCATCGGAGTATTCTTGGGATAGTTTTTTAGTCCTTGGGATAAATATCCAGTATTGTTGGGATAATTACTCCAGTCCTTAAAGGGATAAATATCCATTATTGGGATAGTCATCGGAGTATTCTTGGGATAGTTTTTTAGTCCTTGGGATAAATATCCAGTATTGTTGGGATAATTACTCCAGTCCTTAAAGGGATAAATATCCATTATTGGGATAGTCATCGGAGTATTCTTGGGATAGTTTTTTAGTCCTTGGGATAAATATCCAGTATTGTTGGGATAATTACTCCAGTCCTTAAAGGGATAAATATCCCTTTTCTTGGGATGGTTTTCTGGTCCTTGGGATAAATACCCAATGTTCTGCTGCAGGCTGACCAGTGCAGTGGACTCCAAGGCTTCCTGGTGTTCCACAGCTTCGGAGGAGGCACCGGCTCCGGCTTCACCTCGCTCCTCATGGAGCGGCTCTCCGTGGAGTACAGCAAGAAATCCAAGCTGGAATTCTCGGTGTACCCGGCCCCGCAGGTGTCCACGGCCGTGGTGGAGCCCTACAACTCCATCCTGACCACCCACACCACGCTGGAGCACTCGGACTGCTCCTTCATGGTGGACAACGAGGCCATCTACGACATCTGCCACCGCAACCTGGACATCGAGCGCCCCACCTACACCAACCTCAACAGGCTGATCGGCCAGATCGTGTCCTCCGTCACGGCCTCGCTGCGCTTCAACGGCGCCCTCAACGTCGACCTCATCGAGTTCCAGACCAACCTGGTGCCCTACCCGCGCATCCACTTCCCGCTCACCACCTACGCGCCCATCGTCTCGGCGGAGAAGGCCTACCACGAGCAGCTCTCGGTGGCCGAGATCACCAACGCCTGCTTCGAGTTCTCCAACCAGATGGTCAAGTGCGACCCTCGCCGCGGCAAGTACATGGCGTGCTGCCTGCTCTACCGCGGCGACGTCGTCCCCAAGGACGTCAACGCCGCCATCGCCGCCATCAAGACGCGCCGCTCCATCCAGTTCGTGGACTGGTGCCCCACCGGGTTCAAGGTGGGCATCAACTACCAGCCGCCCACGGTGGTGCCCGGGGGCGACCTGGCCAAGGTGCAGCGCGCCGTGTGCATGCTGAGCAACACCACGGCCATCGCCGAGGCCTGGGCCCGCCTGGACCACAAGTTTGACCTGATGTACGCCAAGAGGGCCTTCGTGCACTGGTACGTGGGGGAGGGCATGGAGGAGGGCGAGTTCTCCGAGGCCAGGGAGGACCTGGCGGCCCTGGAGAAGGATTATGAGGAGGTTGGAAGGGACTCGGCGGACGGAGAGGAGGATGAGGGTGATGAGGATGAGTATTGACAAACTGCGGCCTGGTCTTGACCTCAGCTGGAATCCAAACTCCTGTCCCGAATTCCTGAGGGCCTGGAGGTGCCGAAGGACCGGCCTGGACCTCGATGCCATGTTTGATGTATTAAACCTCCCCTGCTTGCATAGTTTGGGCTCGCAGAGCTCCTCTGTAGCCCGGGTGTCTTGAGCTTTATCCCACTGCTGTTTATTGATGAGTGACGCTGAGTCAGGCCTGACTTAGGCCTGACATCCCGCCTAGCCAGGAGATCCCGGTTCCTAGTCCAGGGAATGTTGCAAGCTGCCTGCTTTGGCTGGAATGGCAAACTCTTGCTCTGGCTTTTTCTTGTAAAAGCACTTTGGAATTAGAAATGCACCTGTAAACTTCTATGCAAATGGCTTTTTGTATATGAATAAAGAGGGTTTTTTTTGGCTCGGAATTCCTTGGATTCACCCAGGGTGCTTTTGTGGGGAGGTTCCTGCTCGCACATGTCCTGAGGAGAAGAGCAAATGCTCATCAGGGTGTGCTGTGAGAGTCATCAACCCTAATTAGTGTTGTGGGGGAAGTGTCCTATATCCTGTGGGAATTTCTGTCTGGAGCTGCTGCTGCTCAGGGAACTCCATGTCTGGGATCAGGGAATTGCTTTTGAGGAGTGGGGAGCACTTTTTGGTGGGGTTTGGCCTCCTCAGCACCTTTGGTGAAGCTCAGGTGTTGCCTGAGCAAATCCTGGTGGCTGGGGGAGTGCTGAGGATTTGGGAAATACTCCCAAAGCAGGGAAATCCAGCCAGGAATGGGGAGAGGA
>VZSE01002773.1:0-11236 GCA_013398275.1 Promerops cafer
TTATTATATATGTTTATAACAGGTTTTTTTAACCGGCTGGTTTAACCCGAGAAGTGTCTGCCCAAGGCAGGGACCCGGGCCCGTTTCTGCCGCATTAACCCAAACTCTCCGTTTGCGAGGGCCGGACCCATCGCGAGGTAATTTCACACGGCAAAAGGTTATTCCCAGGGAAATCAAAGCAGCCGATTCTCTGTCATCCAGACAAAACGGGGCAGAGGAGGGTAAAGGGCGCGGAGGAGACCGCTCTGTTCGGGGGGCACCGCCTTGTTCGGGGGGCGGCCACGGCGCTGTAGCGGGGGTTGGAGGGGTGGTGCGACCGCCGCGCTCCGCCCCCCGCCCGCCCCCCGCCCGCCAGCGCTGGAACCGCCGCAGCGATGTCCGCGCTCAGCGCCAGCAGGGTGAGCGGGGCACGGGGGACACGGGGGACACAGGGGACACGGGGGAATCAGGGGACGAGGGAGGGGGCCGGGGTCGTGCTGAGGCTGGGGCGGCGCTGCCAACCTCAATCCCGGGAGTCCCGCATCGGGGTCGGTGCGCGCTGCCTCGCCTGCGGCGCTCCGTTCCTCCCCCGGGGGTCGGTGCCCGTCCCGTTGGAAATTGGGAACGTTCCTTTTATCGCGATCTATCGGTCGCCCGCCCCGGGAACTGCGTCGGCACTTCCAGTTCTGCCCGTCATTCCTGAATTAGGGGAAAGGTGAAGGGCGCCGGCTCTGCCGTGTCCATCCGGTGTCCCTCCAATGCCCTTCCAGCGTCCCCCGGTGGGACGTGGCCACCTGCCTCAAGTGACAGCGGGAGCGGCGGGGGCAACTGTGCCCGAGGGCACGGGATCTAATGGATGATACTCCTGGCGCCAAGATTTGAGGTTCAGTGGGGGCAGAGCAGGTGGAAGGCATGAGGAGCTGGGTCTGAGCGTGGAGTGGACAGCGAGGCTGATGGAGTGAGCAGGTGCTTGCCCAAACCCTTATACAGAATCCCAGACTGGTTTGGGTGGGAAGGGACCTAAGAGACCACCAGTCCCACCCCACTGACAAGTTGGAGCAGCTAAACTAGGTTGCTCCAAGTCCTATCCCACCTGACTGGGAACCCTCCCAGCTGTCGGGCACCCTCACTGCTCCAGTGCCTCATCCCTGTGGGAGAACTTTGGTCTCTTGCCACTCTGTGTTTCCCCTGGGGAGATCCCCCAGCCCTCACCTTTAGCAGTGCAGGGGTGTTGATGTGTCCAGAGTCACCTCAGTGATGCCCCTGACCTCACCCAGCCCCGGGGGCAGGAGAACTGAACACCTCGAACACAAACTTGGCAGCTCCTTTGGGGCGTGTGTCACCTTCAGCCTTGTTGAGAATTCTGGGCTTTTCCTAGTTTTGTGTAAACGTTTTGCTGGAGATGCTGCGTAGGACTGGATCATCCTTAAGGAAAAAACCAGCAAAACCAAAACCAAACCCAAACCAAAGCCCAAACAAATCCCCCCCCCCCCCCCCCCGCCATGATTACAATACCCTGTCTTTTTTTCTACCTCATCTTTTTGTCGGTTATACTTCAAACAAACACTTGGGAGGGTGTTTCCTAGTGTAGTGTTGTTTCATTTTCCTTACACACCTGTGGCAGCAGTTTGGTAAGAAAACAGGCAAGAAGGGGAAAATGTGGGCGAGAAAGGACAGTTTTGCAACACTTGTGTCTTGTGAAAACCCCACAGATAAAACTTTACCTGTGGACACCCCCAAGCTACGTGCACACACGCTGACTCAGTAGCTCAGCATTCCATGCTTGATCCCAGCTCTCCCCACAGGTCACTTTTTGGCTTTACAGATATTTTCAGTGTTCTCTGACAATGCCTTTTTTCCCTGTGTGCCACCTGTCACAGCCTGTGTCCCTTCCTGTGCTGTGGGACTGCACTGGCACCTTTAGGACAGGCCCCTCATTCCAGTCCGGGATATTCCCTCATTCTCATGGTCCTTTCCTGCTGTAGCTGCTCCGGACCCTGGTTTGGCCTGGCTGGAGGTCGCACTCCAGCAAAGCTGCCCAAAACGTGCACCTGAGCAAACCTGGGAACGGGTTCAGCTTTGGTGAGTGCAGCAGGGCTGGGAAGGGAGAGAACAGGGAGGGACAAATGGCAGTGCAGGGGGAAAAAAGCAAAGAACCAAAATAAACAGACAAGAAAACCCCACCACAAACCCCAACAAAACAACCGACCAAAAAGCCCAAGCAACAGTACTGCAGCTCAGGAGGAATTTCCAAGACAGATGTTTATTTGGAATAGATTTCTATTCTTTTTTATAAGAACTATTTGAAAACCAAAACCCCTTTTTCTCTCCAGCTCAGGACAGCCAGGGCAGGGGCTGATATTTCAGAGACTTTCTTCTTTTTTGTAACTGTCTTGAGCTTTTTTTATTGAACAAATAGCCTCAGCATTGAGTAATGATCCCCTGTTGGCTTTTAAACCATTAGAATAATCATGAGCAGCACCAGGGGAACATAGTGGGTCTAGGGATGACACAGAAATTTTTCCACACCTGAGCTATGATAGCAAATTCTCTGGGGCAGCAGCAGATGCCTGACAGATGTTTTTTGTAAAAACATTATATTACCTGGCACTTTCTGCTCCATTTCCAGTAGTTTTTGAATAATTTTATAACTAATGCTGTTGTGGGCATTGCTCAGAGCTCAGGGGGGTTCAGAGGGAAGGAGGAAGTTGAGTTTCTTTATTGCTATTTTGCCTTATTTTTTCAACAGAACTGACAGATGAACAGAAGGAATTCCAAGCTACTGCCCGGAAATTTGCTCTGGAGGAGATTATTCCTGCTGCTGCACAGTATGACAGGACTGGGGAGGTAAATCCACCCCACAGGAGGAAAAAACAGATTTTTCTCTTAACCCAAAATTTGAAATTTTACATGTGATAATCAACTGTGGTTTTCCCTGTTTCAGTATCCTGTGCCACTCATTAAACGGGCCTGGGAGCTTGGGCTGATGAATTCACACATCCCCGAGAGCTGTGGTGAGTGTGATCCTTTTTAATCCCTAAAAGAAACCAAAGGAAAGGCCTTGGAGGAGACTGTGGTGTGCAATAATGGATCATATATAAAATTCCTGTTGCACACTGGAGTAATCCCAAAGCAATCTGCGGGCAGGCTGGCACACATGGGATCACACGAGGAATTAGATTCTGATGTAGTAACTTACGGCCTGATTTTCTCCCACGATCCCAGTTCTTATGATCTCCATGTCAGGAATTCAAGGGTTTACTTTGACCCTGCCTCAGGATGGAGGGATTTAAAGGCTCATTCTTGAGGATCAGTTACTACTTTAGCTGAGGTGCAGCCAGTGCGTAACCATGGATAAAAATGTTACATTTCAGGTTCCCTGTTTTACCTGAAAGTGGAGCTGAGAAGTGTCCAGAGCAGGCCCTGTTGGGTCTTTTTGACTGATTTGGTGTATCTGGTATCAAAACCCGAGTTTCTGCAGCAGAGCCTGAGAATCATGGGAAGGTTTGAATCAAGAGTGGCCTTTAAAGGTCCCCTTGTCTGATCCCCAGCAGTGAGAGAGAGGGGCTGGGTGGGTGGAAAAGACTTGAAATTCAGGAATGAATTTGAAAAACCATCAGGCTTCCTAGTGGGAAATCATCAGCAGAGTTTGGCTGGATATCCATATATAGCCTGGAAAAGGAGGTATTGATGAGACTGATGGTGGGTGTGGAAAAGTTGAGGCTGATGTGAAGAGTTGTGGGAGAAGGTCATGGAACCAAGTGTTCAAATGAAATTCTAAATGGGAAAAGAGATGGACACAGGAAAGGGAAGAAGTGATTCAAACCTCCCAGGTAAAATGGTGTCTGCTGCACTAATCCCTGCCTCTGGAAAAAGGGATTTGAATAGAATTGATAGAATTGGTAGTTTTGAGGGACATCAGAGCCCATGTGGCCCTTCTCTGCCTCCCAAGAGCTCCCCAGGGAATGCTCAGCTGTAAAGCAGTGACAGATCCTGGAGGCACCTTCTGGCCATTTTGTGCCACTTGTCCCACCTTGAGCACAAAATTAACCCCCCTGAGAATGCTGCCATGGGATTTTTAAATCATCTGATTTCAATGAAAAGAAACAAATAAAATAACAAAAATATCAATCTGGCAGCATGCTCTTTCCCAAGGCGTTCCTAAGGGAGAACATCTGATGGAACTCAGTGCCCATGGGAGACGTTTGGGATAATAAATGCTTGCAAATCATTAATATTCTGCACTTGAGACCCCCCTGAGTCCCCTCCTGTACCCCCACAGGTGGGCTGGGGCTGGGTACCTTCGAGGCATGTCTGATCACAGAGGAACTGGCATATGGATGCACTGGGGTGCAGACGGCCATCGAGGCCAATTCCCTGGGGGTGAGTCCTGCACCCATCCAGAACTGGGTCTGGGGCCCTCCAACTGGGCTCTGGGTTCTCCAGACTGGCCTCTGGGCCCTTGAGGTGATGGGCTAATGCTCTGAACATTCCCTTCCAGCAAATGCCCGTGATCATCGCTGGGAATGAGCAGCAGCAGAAAAAATACTTGGGCAGGATGACAGAGGAGCCCCTGATGTGTGTGAGTGTGACCAGGGAATCCTGTTGATTAATTAATTAATGACAAAGGAACCCCTGATGTGTGTTTGATCAGGGAATGCCATTACTTTAGTAACTAATTAATGACAGACGAGCCTCTGATGTTTGCGTGACCGGGGTCGCTCACTGCCCACAATTCCACGACGATCTGGTGGTTTCCCAAACCCAGAGTGTATATTCCTTGGGATCTGGGGGTTGTTCTTCCAGGCTTACTGTGTGACGGAGCCGGGCGCGGGCTCGGACGTGGCCGGGCTCAGAACCCGGGCGGAGCGGAAAGGGGATGAGTACGTCATCAACGGGCAGAAGATGTGGATCACCAACGGCGGGAAGGCCAACTGGTGCGTTCTTTTGCG
Source organism: Promerops cafer (assembly GCA_013398275.1). Lineage (NCBI taxonomy): Eukaryota > Metazoa > Chordata > Aves > Passeriformes > Nectariniidae > Promerops > Promerops cafer. The sequence goes on from VZSE01002773.1 coordinate 4,932, forward strand.
GGCAAACTGCTCTGTACTGGGGTTTCTCTAACGGCATGTCCCAAACCAGAGTGTTCCGCGTGTCACCAGTTCATCAGGAAGAGGCACCAGCAGCCCCAGGGCTGTGCGTGCCCAAGGTGGGAATGGACTAAAGACATCAGAGCTCGATGGTGTCACGGCTCCGGTCAGAATGCCGCTCCCTTGGGCTGAAACCAGATGCAGTTCCCTCCCTTTTCCCTTTGGAACAGGCTCAGAGTCAGCTCCAAAATGCTCAGGTTACTGAGCCCTGACCTGGCTCCCAGACAGGGATCAGCTGCTTCTGACTCAGCTGGAAACGCCTCCCACTCACAGGGAAAACAGAAAAACTCCGGGATTTAATTGTCTTAAGGCAATACATTTCCAGGGAGTCCCAGAGCCCAGGCTGTGCTGCAGGGTCTGGGGAGGGCAGCACAGACCCTTCCTCAGGGCTTACACTCGCCCCACCCCAACACACAAACACTTCTCAGTTCAAGAGGAAAAACTTAATACATTTATCTATTAAAGTTGGGGTTTCTCACTGTTTAACTTCTTGCCCAAGGCAGAACCGTCACAGAGACTCTCCCAGCACATTCCTGACCTCCCCAAATGGGATTTACAGCAGTTGCTGACACAAAAACCTCATTTACAAATGATATCTATCATTAACAAATGATACTGGGAAGAGTAAAATGGAAATATTTTCAATTGAGGGGAAAAGGCCTTGCACACAATGCTGCATTCCCTGTACAATAATCCTTAGAGATGTGCTGGGGATTGGCTTATTTTGGGCTGTTTGGGAGGCTGAGCGGTATATTGAGACTTACAACTCATGGAAAAGGTGGAGAACCTTTGCAGGTTTACCTGAGGGAATTTCATTAAACCTTGATTTTGCGGGAAGAGATGCCCAGACAGAACACTGACATTCCTCGCACTCCTTCCCCTTCATTTGTTTTCTTTTTTTTTGAAGGGCTAGTTAAAAAGAGTTGTTACCTCACCACTCGATTTCTTGGACAAAACCACTCAGCATTTTTGCCATGAAGTGTCTGATTGTTGGGGATGAGCTGAACCCCCACCTCTGTCCCCCCCAGGTACTTCCTGCTCGCCCGCACTGATCCTGACCCCCGGGCCCCAGCCAGCAAAGCCTTCACGGGCTTCATCGTGGAGGCCAACAGCCCTGGGATCCAGATTGGCAGGAAGGTAATCATCAGGAATTCTCGCTTCTTCCTGAACCAGTGACACCATGAATTGCCATGAGAGGAAAATGGCTGAACCTTGTCAGGGCTCATAGACAGGTATATTGGGATTCTCACAGTGCCCAGAAACTGTTCATAAGACACATTTAATAATTATATTTACACATATGTATATAATTACGAAATTATATATGCATATTATATTACATATATTTATATGATATATAATTATATGTAATATATAATTAGATATAATGACAATATAATTATAATTGTATGAATTCAGATAAAAAATTATTCAGAAGGCCCTAAAGCAGATAATTTTGCCCAGCTGCAAAAGAACCTTTGAGAACATGGAATTGCAAAGGATGTGCAGGGGGAGTGAAGATGTTGGCAGAACTTTCCCCAAAACCACCCGGTTTGCTGCAATTTCAGCTGCTCTTGCCCAAGTAAGGCACCGTGGAGGCCCTGGTTTTCTCTCTCTTTTTTTATATTTGGAACCTGAAAACCTGATTTATTTATGGATTTGTCTTTCGGCAGCACAGCTGGGTCTCGCAGCTGTTCCAAGTGGGTTCTTGACTGTTTTCTCTCCGATGTGAGAGGATAGAATTGAATTATATGCAAAATTGAATCCGCTAGAGGATAAATTGAACCAGAAAGGGCCAAAGGAGGGATTCTGGCCCCAGAATTGATCTCCCACATGTAGGCAGTGACCTGCTCAGGTGTGACTGGGCTGGGGAGGCCAAACTGGTATTTCTTGTTTCTCCGGTGCGTTTTAGCTAAAACTAGAGTGTTTTTTTAAGGTAAAAAAGCTTCCTTTATTCTTTAAGTGAACTAAGGATGGAAGTGGTTGTACCTGGGAAGAATCTGGTTCAGTGGCACTTCCCTTCTCCAGGAGCTGAACATGGGCCAGCGCTGCTCGGACACGCGCGGGATCGTCTTTGAGGAAGTGCGAGTCCCCAAGGAGAACGTGCTGATCGCGGAGGGCGCTGGCTTCAAGATCGCCATGGGCGCCTTTGACAGGACCAGGCCCCCGGTGAGTACCGGGAATGGGCTGCTCACAAAACAAACAGGAATTTCTGCTGCTCATCCCACACTGCGTCCACCCAGGTGGCAGCAGGGGCTGTGGGGCTGGCGAGGCGAGCGCTCGACGAGGCCACGAGGTACGCGCTGGAGAGGAAAACCTTCGGGAAACCCATTGTGGAGGTGCGTTTAGAGTTACACGCGGGAAAGTCTGGTCCAACACGGATCCCAGTTCCACAGAACTCCTTGAACACAGCTGCCCAAGTGCACTGCGTTTTCAAATTAAGAAATGAAGATAAAATTATATATTAGGGAAGGTTTATTCCCAGAAAAGCCTGGCTCTGGTGGAGTTCCTGTCCTTCTGGCACTAAACTTGACACAGTTTAGGGATGACCGTGACGGTGCCAGGGCAAGGCTTGGCCGTGATGATCTTAACAGCCTTGTCCAACCCCAATGACTCCATGATCCCAAGCAGACGGCTCCTTCCCCTGCAGTGTTGCAGCCCTCTGAGGCTCACCCGGTGGATCTCTACTTTCCCAGCACCAGGCTGTGGCATTCCTGCTGGCGGAGATGGCCATGAAGGTGGAGCTGGCCCGGCTGGGGTACCAGCGTGCGGCCTGGGAGGTGGACGCCGGCCACCGCAACACCTTCTACGCCTCCATCGCCAAGGCCTTCGCCGGGGACGTCGCCAACCAGGTGGCCACTGATGCTGTGCAGATCTTTGGGGGCAATGGCTTCAACACAGAATATCCCGTGGAGAAGCTCATGAGGGATGCCAAAATCTATCAGGTGAGTGGGACGGAGAGAGGGGTCTCCATGGCAATGCAGGCACTCAATACAAAGTAATTAATTGCTGATTAATTGCAATCAGGATGGACACAGATTTGGAGCCTGAAAGGCATTGTATCAGGGAAGTTCTCAACTTACCACTCACTGGGCAGGCGCTTTGGCTGAGATGTCACCAGCGCTGAGGCCCATGGATTAATTAAGTAGCATTCATTACCCTCTGTGTGCTGTAGAAACAGCTATGGGGCACAGCCCATGGTGATTCACTTCTTCAGATATTTATTTATTGGTTTCTTTTCCAAAAGAACAAAACATGGTCATATTTCCTTGTTTTCAGCCCACAGACACCCCCAGTCCCCAGTGCTTTTTCTGCAGTGTTATTGCCAAGAAATTATTCCATGCCAGAATTCCTCTGCTGGTTCAAGGTTGTTATTCAGCAGGAATGAATTAATTTCATTAGGAAACCCAGCGACCTTCACCTTTTCCCTCTTTCCAACATTAACCATGACTGCCTGGAACGGATCCAAACAGGTCTCAGGGAACACATATGGGCCCTGACCTGTCAGCAAGTGACCACAGCTGCTGAGATTCCAGGTGGTTGACATTCCTTTTACAGCTGTCTTTAAAATTCCAACTGTTCTCACCAGTCAGGAATTTTTCCCTCTCCAAGGACAGAAAGCAGATGTTCGGAATTGAAAAGTTCTCAGTCCTGATTTCAGTCCTGATTTCAGTGCTCAGGGAGGAACTGAACAAGCTGTGAAACTTTGTCAGAATCGGGATCTGTTCCCGTTTTAGAGTTTTTTTCCATCAAGATCCTCCACCACACAGCTCCATCATCAATGCATGGCCAGGCATGCTGAGGTTTTGAAATTGTTCAAATTACTCTGATTTAGTATGAAATTTCTGGGTGTTTTTCCTGTTCCACTCCATCCCTGCAAGAACTTGGGAAAGGGGTCAGACCTTACAATTCCAGCAGCTTTACTTGGAGAAGCTTTGTGCAGTTTGGGGAATATTATCCTGATTTTGTGACTGCAGAGAAAGCGGATTTGCACTTCAGGCAGGATTGGGAGCTGAAACACTGAAATCCCAAAATTCTGCTGTCCTGGAGGCGCCCTGGGCTCTACCTGGGGGATCCCTGGATCTCTCCCGTGCCAGGCACACACAGGTGTTTGAATACGTGGGGAATCCCTGGATCCCTCCTGCACTGGACTCACTCCTGTATGGGTAATTGCCTCTTACGGGTCATAGTCACACTAATTTTTCCAAGTTCTCCCTCTTCCTGCCCCCTGGCTTGGCACAGGGATGGGTCACAGGTGTGCAGACTCTGGTCAAACACCTTTCCCAGCTGCTGGCTCACCTGTCTCTGGCTTTCCCTGCAGATCTACGAGGGCACGGCACAGATCCAGCGAGTGATCATTGCCCGTGAGCACCTGGGCAGGTACAAGGCCTGAGGGATGCGGCAGCTCCAGGCCTGCTGCTCCAGGGAAAGGGATTGTGCTGCATTTCTCCATTGAAAGACAAGGAAAACCCCTTTTCCATCAAACTCCTGTTCTTGTGCCTGATCCAGCATAGCCTCTGAGACCCCATCCATCCCCTGAGCTCATCCCACTGGTTGATCATCCCAAACATCCCTAAATCCCACAGGGATCCTATCGCTCTTTCCAAATCTCCCTTTGGCTTTCAGCAGCAAAGGAGACAAAATCCTTCCCCAGCAAACCTGGATGAGCAAAGAGTGAACCGAATTCTCATTTTTTAAAATTTATTTTTGCCAGTGAAAGCAAAAATCCAGCACGCGCCAGGGGTTGGATTTGGGGTGTTTCCATGTTTTTTATGGCACCGATCTGCTCCCTTTGTTTATTCCTGGGGCTTGGGTGATGGCAACTGAATCAACCTCAGGGAACTTAAAAAACCTGTGGAAGGGCCCAGCTGGCTCAGGCACTTCGGCTCCAGGGCCCCAGTTCCCAAGATCCATAGGAAACACTGTAAGTTTGGAGCCTTTCAACAGCCAGATCTAAAGAAAAACTAAAGTGAATCCATGTTTCTCGTGCCTTGAACCAGAATTCCTTGTTATGGGTGAGTGGTAATGATGGCGTGTGAGAGGGGCTACATATGTCCTGGGAGGAAAGGAGAAGGACGGGGCAAGGGGAACGTGAATTGTCTGCTCCTGTGGAAAAGTGTGCAGGAAATGGGCTGGGATTGGGCATCGCAGTGTGGGCTGAGCTGGGCCTTGCCCTGACACCCTGATACGGGCCGGGAACCACTTGTGCTGCGCAGAGGATTTCCCTGGGAAAAGGCTGTTCTGGAGTCACTGCCAGGTCCCAGAAAATGCTGTCGGGGTTGACGGGGCAGGAGCGGCTGATCCCGCACTCCTCTGGTGGGATCCGCTGCCGTGTGCCGGTCCCAGCATGGGACGGGCTTGTGGGCGGGACTGGGAATGGACGGGGGAGGATGGAATGGGGATGGAAGCGGATGTGGACTGTGCAGAGAAGCCACGCTACGAAAAGCCAATGTCCACAAAGGAGACAGAGGAGCCCTGCAACTTTATTCGAACAATGGGAGACACTCCACTGAGGCACACGCCCGTGAAATCTCTCCCACGGTTTTGGCCGGTGCAGCCTCTTTTTATTCTAAACTCCCGATCACATGTTGCCCTCTTCCTTTCCCCGTTGGCTGAGGTACCAGGAAGGTACAGCCTTCCCGAACTGCCACCGCACATCCCCCTTGAACATGTGTCACCACTTCCCCCTGAAGCTCGGAAGTTGGGGCTGCCTGGGTTCTGCGGGTCCGCCAGAAGTAAAGGCCGTCTGCAATACACTTCGTGCGGACCCATTTGTTCTATTACCCTACACTTCAGGAGCTCACACCGTCTGGGTCAAGCTGCCTGGGATCTGTAACAAACTTGCCCGGGCGGATGTTCACAGAGTCATCAAGACCCATTTCGAAGACATTAACGCCCATTTCTGTGACAGTAGTGAAGAACCTCACAGCCATTCTTTCCACATCGCGTCTTTTGTGAAGACATTAGCACTCATTTTGCCATCAGGACGAAAGTGATTGGGATGCGGATGGAGGCAGTGTGGATGGAGTCGGCTGGGGTGGGGAAGGTTACTATGGGAATGGAGGCGGATGGGGATAGAGGCGGTTGAGATGAGGACGGAGGCGGATGAATGGGAATGCTGCGTGCACGGAGGGCGATAAAGGGGGAAAGAGGAGGATGGGATGGGGATGAATGACCATGGAGGTGGATGGAAGGCTACGGCGGTGTTTGGTATAGGGATGAGGGAGATGGAGGCGCATGCGGGCGGG